>CM077153.1:284108947-284400603 GCA_039583875.1 Platanthera guangdongensis
CAGACGATATACCTATCGAAGTATGGAAATAACTAAAAAGAAGAAATTTATGGCTACAGTTTTTTTTAAAAGATATGAAGTCAAAGCAAATGACAGACCAATGGATGAGGAAAGTTAAATATTCTACATTGTAAAAGAATACAAAAGAATAGAAAATTTGTTAACTTGTACGCAAATATATAATTTAAATAAAGAAAAAGTACATATGAAAAATAAAATTTAGGGGTTTTCAGCATGAACAATAAATGATAGAAAATGCACCAGTTAGATGAGTCTATAGAGTTAAAATTGAAGGATTAAGCATGAGAAGGGATAACCCAAAATAACATGTTTGAATGTTGTCGTCTCTTAGAGAGGAGCCCGTTGAAGGAACCAGCCCTCCAGAGTCTCAGCCGGCCACTGAGATCCTCCATCAGTCAGGGTTAATCAAAACTCCATTATCATGTATCCCACATTCCCATGCCACCTGAGGAAATCACTAACACGACCTAAGTTTCCACACTTGCACACGTATTGAGCACCAATTCCAGTAACTCCCACTACAACACCGCTCGTTCCTGCCCTAGCCGTGCACGGCAACATCCCGTGCGAGCGCATGTGCCCTCTCGAAGATCGACGGCCCCGGTCGACAAACCTTCAGAACACCAGCAATCTCGTACTGCCAGTGTCAATCAGCCACCTATGCAGTTGCCCTAACACCGTCCAACAGCTTTCCCCTACCTATCGTCCATCTTGTTGGGCTGCCCAACCGATGGTTCCCACTCAAAACTGCAGCTCCAACATCTGCAAGCCCACTAGTTCTCCTGCTTCGTCTTGCAGCACTGCGGTTCATGCCACATCACATGCACCATGACCAGTCAGAAATACGACAATTCTCACAGTCTCCAGCCTTTTCGGCGGCATGGATCATGGCAACACTTCCTTGACTGACCTACAAATCGTTGTGAGACAGATCCCCGCCCTTCTCGTTGGTCGCCCAAACCCTCCAGCGTCGCCTCAAGTAACCCCAAAATCTCTCACTATCGACATGCCGCACCCTAGTGGCCCTTCAACACTCATCGTTGTCCTCCAACCCCTTGTCAGCACTCATCCCTCACATTGTAGGTGCCTCAACATTCCTGCATTCGACGGGACTGATCCATCGGGTGGATTGCTCGTGCTAGGAAATATTTTGAACTCCAGGGCACACCCCAGAGATTCAAAAGGTCCCCTTTACCACTACACATGGAGGGGCTCCACTTTCCTTTGACTTCGACGGACCTGCCAGATGAATCCGACCCCAACTTGGGCGGTGTTTATGGAGTTGATTCACACAAAGCTAGCAAAGTCTTCGAGCGACTTGGGACAATCTCTAGGAAGAGTCTATCACAACCAACATCGACGACTTCATTGAGTTTGCCACACATGTGCTAGGATTCTCAGCAGACCACTACTTGGACTACTTACTCATTGAGCTTCAATCACACATTCAGGTAAATCTTCACACCATCAATCCCGACACTCTTCCTCGCGTCATGGAGCAAGACCGTTTTGTTGAAGAAGAGTTCTATGCTGTCTCAGGAACTACCCTACCTCATTCCCAACCACCAAAACCGCCACACAAATACTCCCATCACATCTCTCCACGACGTCCCTGCAATCTCAGCAAGAAACCTCACCACCACTAGTAATGTTGGCACCCCCTCTACCACCAC
This sequence comes from Platanthera guangdongensis, assembly GCA_039583875.1. Taxonomy (NCBI): domain Eukaryota; kingdom Viridiplantae; phylum Streptophyta; class Magnoliopsida; order Asparagales; family Orchidaceae; genus Platanthera; species Platanthera guangdongensis. The sequence goes on from CM077153.1 coordinate 284,110,642, forward strand.
CCTAACTCAAGACAAATCTCATGCCATACACCTCATCCGCAAGATTACCTCAACCTCCGCAGGCATGATCTCCATTTCTGCTGCCAAGTAGCCTTGCCCACTCACACACACAAGTTTACAAATAAATAAAGTTTATTATAGTGTTACTAAACGACGAAACCAAAGACATCAACCTCACTGACTTTAAGGCTCTTGAGATCGAGGATACCTCCACCAAGACTTGACCTTGAAGGCAAGGTCAATTTCAAGGAGAGTATTGATATGATTACGAGGTCCTAGACTCACAACCATCTCGCCGAACACTCTTAATTTAGTATCACACTTGTTTTTATATTGTGTCTGATGCACTAGGGGCAGTTTTATAATATTAGATTTTGCTTATATAAAGGAGTGGAGGAGAGTCTTATGAGGATCTTTTTGATCCTTTGGAATTATCTCTCTTCGAGACGAACTCTATGGGGAAACCAACCCTTAATAGTAGGCACAAGCAACAAAAACATTTTAAAAATAAGCTTTGAAAAAAGGTCAATTATAACAAAATTATTGATAAAAGTGTAACTGTTTGATTAGTAAAGTTGAGACAGTATATAAGATCTCAATCAGAAGGTAAACGACTACCACCTGTTGGACCATTCTTTCAATGCTTTATTATCCTTGAAGTGCTCAAAATCATGTGTCATGCCAATGAATAAAGCCCGTTTCGGCCTAATTCTCCTAACAGCATCAAGACTCTGGAAAATGGTGGTAATAAGAAGAATTGTGCTGTAACTAGGGAAGGAATTTTTGAAGTTATGGTAAATAAAGAGAGCAAACCTGGGGCAAGCAGAAGTGGGTGTTGTGAGAACCATTCTGTTTGAATAAGAGATTAGTTAGAAACTTGGTATGAATGGAATCAATCCAAACCACCACTACCAGCATCCAAATATTCAGTAAAAAAACATGAAAGTCTCCATGATTAAACATTTGGTTTTGGTTCTACTGTAGTCCTTACCATTTAAATTGTCTCAAGCAAGTCTCCATGGTTAAAAATTATCACAATCACATCAAAAATTCAAATTATATAACAAAACGGTTAACTTTTTCCCATAACTGATTTGTAGTGGGACCCAAGGATGAAAGTACATGTCATTAATTCATCTTCTTCGTGAAATATCATCAACTAAGCCAGGGGATCACACAACAAAACAAACACGCCATCAACTAAGCCAATGGATAATTCCGACAGTGAATCTCCCTGCAAGCGACACTCTTTCTCTTCTTGTCAGGGTCTCGACAGTCAGGGGATCACGCAACATCCCCAAAACATCTCAATCCTGCACTCGCAGTCCGAGTATTCACCCACTCACAGTTCCCCGCCCTCTAAGATTTTTGTGCAGTGAAGTTGAGGACACTTTTTTCCCTCAACAAAACAAACACGCGACCTTCAAATTTGAGTGGTCAAGGAATAACTATAATGGCAGGATGAGATCTGATCAGGAAGTCACCTGAGGGATCTCACCATGACCCTGAAAAAACCATCACAAAAGGAGATTTCAATCTCCTAGTATCCATAGTTACTCAACTGTCGGAGCAAATAACCTCCCTAGTTGGGGGAACAACAACCCCCAACACACACACCCGGTCATCCAAACAACCCCACCAATAAGGACCGGCGGTGGGGATCTCGCCAACGAGAGGTTAGAACACTTCCAGGCGGCGGCAAATACCATCCCCACACGAGTACTTGACTTCGAGGAATTTGTCGATTCCCTGAGGAAGAATAGGACCACTCTCCTTTCTCAGACATGATTAGATGGGAACTAGACTCAGTGGGGTTCAGGGAACACCATCTCTCATGTTTCATTGGGAGAGAAGATCCCATCGACCACCTGTAAACTTTTGAGTCTGCAATCACTCTCTGAAACCTCTTAGACGACATCCACTGCAAGTTGTTGTATATGACACTGGAGGGGAAGGCTCAGGATGGGTTCTACAAACTACCATTTTGGTCTATTAATTCCTTCAAGGAGTTCAAAAAGGAACTCCTGAGGTTTTCAACCTTCGGGAAACGAAAAAGTGGCCCTAGACACTTTCAAATCAAGCAAGGAATGTATGAGACACTCGGACATTACATTGACAAGTTACAAGAGGAAATATAGGAAATCCATGACGTCGACCTGTCGATGTATCAAGTAGCCCTGATCTGCGAACTTCAAGAAGGATTCTTCAAGTTCGAAGTCAGCCGGAGGCCACCAATTTACTAATGGGACTTGATCAACATGGTCAATCACTTCAACGAGGGAGAGACAACTAATCATGTTTTTGTTTCCTCCCTCACCCAGCTGATCCAGAGATAATTGGGGGGAGAATTCTCTTGCCCAACCTCCCAATGCACCTTACCATGCCCAAAGGCACCAACCCGAGTTCTTTCCTTCTCCTCTGCAACGTGGAAAGACCATCCATCCACAACAGCCACATCCACCCAAACACTTTCAGTAGATGAGACCACCTCGGCCTCGTTCTCCTCCGCGGAATAGAACACCATCTGAACAAGCCTTCATATCTTCGTCATCGCGACCATACTAACACCATAGCTCTGGATCTTATCAGAACTACTGCTTGAGGACTCGTTTCTCTCGTTTTAGCTGCTCGAGGAAAGATACTAGCTTTTCTCCCGGGAGATCCGGATAGAACGTCACATAAGTAACGCAGACGAACTCCGACTTGAGCATCTCTCACTTCTCAAGTTCTTCAATGGTCTCATTTGCAGCGAGCTGCAAGATCCTGTTCGCTTCCTTCAAGTACTTGGTACATTCTTTGTTGAAGGGATTCACTTTCCTCTTCAATTTTATACGCAACTTCTGCAGCAAAAGAGTATTCGCCGTTAAAGGAAGAAAAGTAAAAAAGCAACAAACTCGCAGAACTAGACGAAGTTCTTTTCTCATTCTCCTCTCGAAGAGTTTGTCTTTCTCTCTTTGCCAGCTGAAGCTTGTGCAGCAGATGCGAGATCTAAGAATTGGCATGATGGTTGATGATGATATTACACATCATCTATCTTGAAGCCATGTTTGGGAGGTCCGGGAGATCAAACTTTCGCATCTTGTCAACTTTCTCTTTGTTGTATAGCAGGTGCAAGAAATTGAAGATGTTCAGTGAGACCTTGTAGAAGGGGAGATGCGAGCTTAGTGAAAAGTGTTTCATCTCATCATCCCACAAGACCAGAGGTTGGCCCTCTGAGTCCATCACACCCTCAAAAAACATGAGGAAAGAGATGACCAAACCTCGACGGCGAATACCCCTCCTCCATTGGGCGAGCTCGCTTCTGCAAAGCTGTCGAGGATTCGCCAATGTCCGGGATGTATTTTCTTCAATTCTCCACATACTGGCGCCTCTGGACTCACTGGACCTCCTATATGGTGATCTCCTCTAAATATTCCTTAGAGTCCAGGCACCATTCAGGGTGATGCCGACGGTTTGTTGGGAGGATAAGATGAGCTACAACAAAAGTGTATTTTCTTCCTTAGAGTCCAGGCACCATTCAGGGCGATGTGGACGGTTCCTCGGGAGGATAAGATGGGCTACAACAAAAGTTAGATATCGAAACATCAAAGAGCCGCAAGTACTCGCGGGATGTCCTCTTACCATCTGAGGGATCGAAGTCGGCGACTTCATTGATGCAGGACAAGTAAAAATTAACATTCAGCGGGTTGCTGGCGATGAAGTTTGCAATCTCCATCTCAACCCCCATCAAAGTTGTGGTCACGAAGACCTGCTCAAAAATCGTTGTCAGTCTGTAAACGAAGGTATCAAGATTTCCTCCAAAAATGGTAAAATGTTAAACCTAGTGATGAACCTTGTTAGGGGTGTTCAACACTCGTACGCGTACCCCGCCGAAAAAGATAGTCCCATCCTCGCAAGATCTAACAAAAAATAGGTTCTGGAAGAACGACATGCTCTGTGATACCTTCTCCAAGCAAAAAATGTTAGGATAAGGAAGGAGACGGGAATGATCTGGGAGGAAACTACCCGTGGTGGTTGAGCACGACAGTGAGTTCAAGCCACATTGGCGGTTGCAAACCAAACCTAAAGTCGTCAAAAGGTATGGTGACTTCACTGGGAGGAGCGAGTCTCACGTTAACCCCAAGGGGAGGAAAGAAGGCTCTGCGGAAGGTATCAAGCTCTCCCGAATTGACAAGAGATGGTTTGAATGAGTATTTGAGAAAGCGCTCCGCAATCACAGTCCTCTTGGACACACTTTTCACTCGCTGTGATTTCTGCATGGCGCTTATTGCTAAGTACCTGCAACAATAGGCGTCAGAAGCTGAAGAAAGCGTGAGTTAAGAACAACGATGGGCCCTATTTATACGGTAGGCACATCGAAGGTCAAATTGACGGGTGCACGTCACTCAGCTGAACCTCTCAGACAAAAGAAAGCACAAGTCCTGAAGACTAGTGTCTCACAAGTACTCCATCTCTCAGACAAAAGAAAAGATCCTAAAAGCTAACGTCTTAGGAGTAATCAACTAAACTGCTTAGATAGAAGAAAACACGTCCCAGAGGCGAACACCCGCGAGTACTCAACCATACATCTCAGAAGAAAAGCATTTCAGAACAATGAAAAAGAGTAGCGAATGGAAAGTTAAAATAGATAGGTTGTAAATATAACTGTTTTATTCATTGAGGTTCAAGCACTACACGGAAGGCGAGTTCTCGCCCGCTATATCCAAAACAAATGCAACCATTAAAGGTTCATTGTGAAGTGCGCCACTGCCTCGGTAATCTGCAAGAGTACAACCTCCATATGGGCTTTGTGGTAGTAGATCTGGGCGATGAAGGCATGGATTCTCCCGATCTCTTTCTCCCGACGAGTACCCGTTGACGTGCTGGGAAGCGCTGAAGTCACATGAGGGGGTGATTGAGATGGCTTCTCCACCAGCCGCCACAACCACGAGATCTGCTCGGATTGGGCCTTCTGAGGCGCATCCTCTTCAGTATGACTAGAGTGGCCATACTGAGGCGTGTCCTCAAGGCGAAGTCCCGCACCTGCATGACAAAGAAGATTAGTTGAAGATTGAAGAAAGACAATCCGCAGAACCTGGAAGCAATCAGAACAGGTTGAACTAACCTGAAGTGCTTGTCGAACCTCTAGAGTCTAAGTGAGAATCAACCTTCCCATTTTTCAACGATCTCATCGGAGGCTTCTGCAAGCTTAGTTATTAAGGGCGCAAGGCACATCAAGGCGCAAAGGGGTCTTAAAGCCTAGGCGCAAGGCTCAAGGCGCAGGTGCGCGCCAGAAGAAGGCAAGACGCAACCACATTCATTTTAAATAACCAGCATCAAACATCAGTTCATCTTTTGAACAGATTCTTCATATATTCTGCTCATTAATCATTTATTACTATCATTTGTATCTATTAAAAAATAAAATCAATATGTGTGTTTGCATCATATAAGTCTCAACGATCAAATATATTTCAAAAACACAAAATTATATAAACATAATTGAGTTCTTGAATTAATTTTTTTATTGTTTTGAAAAAAAAAAGTTTACAACAAGAATAATACTCAGGCACGCATTTAATGTCCAAAGGTGCAAAAAAGGCGCAAACCTTTGAGCCTGGTGAACCTAGAGCTTGAGGCGTGCCTTTAACAACATGGTTTGCAGGGCAAGATTGGTGGCAGCGAGCCGCTCCTTATCGGCTGCCTCCTTCTCAAGGCGGTAGAGTTTCAGCTTTTCCGGCTGTCGGATCTCGCCCACCTCGAGATATACACTGCTCCTCTTCGGCGCGGGTTTTGACTAAGACCAAGACTACTTGATGGGCCTGGAAGAGCGAGATAATGTTATTTTTGCTCTCGATCTCGCGGCTCTTGCTGACCCACGTTTGCGCAACTCACTTCTCCTTGTCCAAAAGCTCATGTCGGACAAGGAGGGGCTCGCTCCTCCCTGGGATCATTGTCATCGCCTGCAAATTGATAACCGCAGAGGCAGCGGTGGCGAGACCTGTGTCTGCATTCTTTCGCGTGGTGTTGAGAGTGACATATGAGGCCTTGCCTCCGATCACCATCTCCCCCACGGGAACTACCGGCTTGATGGGCGTACTCGCCGACACCATTTCAAGCTCACTAGCACCGCCGCGTCAGTGGCCAACTTTGCAGCCGCCTTCTGCTTCCACTACTCCTTCGCCTTCTCCTTCTTATCCTTCTTCTCAACCTCAGCGCTGGCGAGCTCCTTCTGCTTGTCCTCCGCAGCCTCATTCACATTGTGGCATCCTCATCCTCCTTATTCTTTCTCTCCACTTTTGAGGCATCCTCCTCTTCTTTCGTCTTTCGCTTCTTTTCCTCAGCCTCCTTAATACGGTTCTGGGCCGCTTTCTCCCTCTTCTCCTTCTCCGCCGCCGCTCTCGCGGCATCTTCCTCGCTAACTCCAATGTCAACTTTGGGATTTTGATGCATCCCTCATCGGCTTCTTGTTGCCCATTTCATCGACCTTCTCACTGAACTTCTTAGTGGATTGGAATGGCGACTACAAGGTCATCCAGCTTGATCAGCTTTGACAGGTCTTCCTTCACACTGCCAGCTTGGTTGTATCTCCTAATCCTGTCGCACCTTCGTTGTCCTCTCCAAAGAGGTCTTCATAGTTCTGCTATGTGGGAGTATCACCAAAGATAAGTTTGAAATACATGTCATCTGAGATACTAGGAGTTGTGGATTGTCTCACGGTCTCGCAGGAAGGGATTCTCACCCCAGAGACAACGAAAGTAGTAATGTCGATCAATGGGGAAAGGTGTCACCGTTGGCTTGGCAGTACTCGCTTCCCCAGACTCCCCAATCATTGGGGAATTCTTCAGTTTCCTCTTCCGCTGCTTCGTGATGAGGCGAGAACGTATATTGGAGAGGAAAATCACCATATGTTTCGTTATCTCTGTCAAAAGTAGTCGCGCGGTGGTGGAGAAAATCAAGTCGTCGTCAAAAAGTGACTAAGGGCCCATGAATCGGCCTATAGTCATGTGCATGTTAACGAGAACCATAAATTGATGAGATACTAGGTCTTGTGTTTTTATCTGAGTATTGGTTGTTGCGTGCTAGAGCGACCTTGCTCTTGCTTAGTTGTGTGATCCTTTGTTGAATATCATGGTCATTTCCCTTTTTGTCTATGGTTGTGTTCGTTATGTGAGGCAAATGCTCGAGTGTGACCAAATTGGATCCAGCTGAATTGCATTATATCTTTGTGTTACTCATGCCCACCAAAGAAATGCCAATGTTATTCTCCTAATCCGGGGAATATAATAGCTAGTTTTGATGTCACTTTTACTAAAATCACACTATATACTTCCATGATTGATGTGTTTATGGTTCAATAAAATAAGGAATGTTTGGTTATTAGAACCACATATCATATCTGTTGAATCCACAAAATTGAAGTTTCATTTTATTTTAATATATTGAAACTCCCCTCAACAAATAAAGTAAAGGGGTTACAACAATATCCCATAAGAGATGTGGGATAAATCAATTATCCCAACATGGTACATATATCAAAGAAAGATGAAGAGATTTTATAAACGTGTCAGTCAATTATTTATTTGATGTAACAAACGAAGTGCATGCACGCCCATTAATGTCATCCACTCTGATGAAATGATAGTTCACTTCTATACACTTTGTTTTGTCATGAAACATCAGATCTTTCATGACCACCACTCCGATGAAATGGAAATACACTTATTGCCACAATACATAGGCATATGTTTGTTTGTGTCAATCCACGATACTCCGCTTCTAAATTAGATACAGAAACAACAGTTTATTTCTTACATTGCCATGTGACCAAGCTTCCACCAAGGAATGCATAATAACAAGTAGATTTTATAGTGCAAGAGTATCAAAACAAATGACCATTTTTCTTGAACCATAGACCTTTATCAGGGGAGCCTTTGATGTACTCAAAAATCTTCATGGTCGCATTAAGGTAACGAGAGTATACATGAATTGACTAATTTTCTTTATACAAATAAAATTTCAAGTGTTCTTACAATTAGGTATATTAATTTTCCAACTAGGTGTCTATATCAAGTCACATCTTGGAATACCAATCATACCACAAACTGCCAATCCCCATATGCATAAGAGAGCGAGCAGATTTTGCTTTGAGTAAGTTTGTTCTTCTTAAGGAGATCTAGGGCCTATTATCTTTGTGATAGCGCAATCTCTTTGGTGTGTTTGGCAATCTAGATGTCAAGAAAGTACCAAGGAGCTCCCATATCCTTTTACAAAGTATTTGCTTAGATACGTGTTGGTATTTTTCATGCCCGATGTATCATCATTCGTGAGTATTTTTCATGGCCGATGTATCATCATTCGTGAGTAGAATATCATTTACATAGAATGAGAACAATAAATTTTGTATCCTTCCAAAGTCTAAATAATCACTACAATTAAAATCAAAAGTGAATAACTTACCTGAACTTGTCAAACCAAGCTTTATGATTCTATTTGAGTCCAGGGTTGTCTTCACACACACAGCCACATACCCTAAAGGTTGATCCATGTATACTATCTCTTTAAGATTGTCATAAAGAAAGATTGTTGATATCAAACTAAAACATAGGTCAATCCTTGTTGAAAATCACAGAGGAGATAACTCGTATAGAACTAATATGAGCCAAGGAAAACAGGTTTCAAAGAAATCAACGTCCTATGTTTGTGTAAAATCTTTAGTGACAAGTCTGACCTTGTATCGGTCAATCTGTCCATATGGAAAGAACTTAATGACGAAGACACAACAACACCCAAAGATATTACCATCGGAGCAGAAACAAGGCTTTAAGTACCACGAGAATGAAGAGAAAATATCTCTTCATCCATAGTGGCATTCCAACAGGGAATGGTTCAAGCTTCTTGGTATGATGAAGGAACTGTGATAGCGGAAAATGTTGAGGTAAATTACTTTAAGAGATACTTACCTGTTTAAAGGAAACCGCACTGACAATCAGATGTTGAGTGCAACATCTAACACACTTTTGAAGGTCAATTAAGAGGTTGGTGACTATATCATCCAATGGAGTGGAGTCTTAGAAAAGAGGAAATGTTGGTTAGGAAGCTGAGGATTGGACTATAGGAGTGGAAGGAGGAACAAGATCAGAAGGTGGGCATCATTTGTGGAAGGTACTAATGATAGGTCTAGAGGGAGAAGTATGAATAGTGGGATCAAAAGGCAGGGAATGTAAGATTGGTGCAAAGGTGGAGGAGACAAATGACGGAGAATCAAAAGGTATAATAGTTCGAAGGAGAGGATTTTCCCTTGATCAGAGAAATACGGAAGGGATTTGAAGAAATGGAGATAAATATTATATGTACTAGAACTTAGCATCATTTGCATGTTCATCCTCTTTTGAATCATAATTGCATGAAATTTGTAGCAGTTCCCTGAAAGAACAAAAAATTTACAAAATACATGTGCATTTAAATTCTCACTGTTTTAAACTCTAAATGCCCGCATATAAATCAATTGTTTTTACTTAAAAATAATTATTTTAAACCTATTACCATTATCTCTGCATCCGCCTTAGCAGGTATGGTTTTCTTTACGCCCATGCTTGTGGCATCACGGACCGCCCCAAGCGCACTCTGACTTTAGTTGATGTATCAACCTCAATGTCAATACCAATATTATTAATAATAATAATTATTATTATATTAAAAAAGAGAGATAACCCTAATTTCCCCTCTCCTCCTTAAACCTGAGTCCCCCCCCCCCCCGTTTCTTTATTTCCCGCATCCCGCAAACCAGTCGACCCAGGGTTCTCCCGATTCCGCCTTCTGCGCCTACCGTCGGCCCCGTATCGCCGCTCCCGCTCCCCGCCGACCCCCCCACCCCCCGACGCCTTCTCCTCCATGGTCTTTTCTGCCTCCGCTTGGCTTCACCTTCTCCTGCTCCCTCTATTACTCTGGTCGACGGGAGATCAGCCTCCTCCGGCGTCCTCTAGGGCCGACTGTCCGCATCTTCAAGGCATCCATCTCTTTCTCCTCCAAGGGATTGACAACCACTGTTTCTCCCTCCGGCGGCCTCTCCCGCTACGTTTGGGCTGGTGCTTGCGAGAGGGACGACTAGGGTTTCCTCCTCCCTCCTCCTTGGGCCGGGATTTGACTTCTCTTGGGTAAGAAAACTCATCTTGTCTCCTGAGTTCAGTTTTCTCTTAATTATTTTGCTAATTTTCACACCTCAGTCGATGTAATCACGTCGATCCAACGTGTGTTCGTCGTATATTCGACTAATCCAGTCTTGTTTGTGTTTCCGGTGCCTCTCTTCAGATCTAGTGGTGGAATCGCTCCAAGCCTTCTCCAATCTAGGGTTTTCTGAGCCTAAGCACCTCCAGAACCCTGCTTTTCTCGTGGTAGTTCCCTCTCCCCTCATCCTTGAGGGAGGTGAAATTTTCTAACACCTCTTTTATTATGATGCACGATCTGCAATGCATGTCCGAGCGTAGAAACCTCATTTAGGCGAATGTTCTTTTAATTTGTTTTGGGTCTTGAACAGGTTCAGTTAGACTTTTCGGCCCGATTTACGCCGCCTAGCGGTCACTGAAAGTTTCGTTTAGGCCTTGAGGCAAGTAGAGAACTCAATCTCACTTGCAAACTTAGGATTTAGTCATGTTACTTTTTTGTACAATTACGCATGTTTTTTGATAACTGTTGAACCGACATTTTTTTGGCAATGTATATTATATGATAGCGTGTCACAAAAAATGAGACACTTAAAACAATTATGTGGTCGTAAACAATCCTTGAAATGTAGTGTCTAACCGGGGCACCTGTTTGCTGGCATGGTCAAGGCAAGCAAGATTACATTTCTAACAAGACTTGCACGTGGATCTGAGTGTGAACCATGTGCGCCCGCTGGATCACCTACAGCACTTCATCGATTACGGCTTACAACACTACTTGAACAACCTTAGGCTAAACTCCGGAGTAGGCTAATAACTTTCAGAATTTTTGATGACTATGTTGCTTGTTTGTTTACTAGTTTTATTAACTGATAAAATGACACCTAAATTTGTCTATTTATTTTTGCTCATGGTAAAACTAATTAACCTGTTTTCTGTTTATATCCTAAGTTTTGAGACATTTTCCCTTTTGTTTGGATTTGCCTTAGGTTCTGTGACTGTGTCGCCTCCTTCCTGAGCTGTTTAGTGCTGAGACACTGCATTTCCTGGAGGTTTACTTTGTTTTGTTGTTTTGTAGCCAGGTTCTATGTATCTGTTTCCTTTACTGTCGGATTTTATTATCATGTATTAGTTGTATCAGACATTATCTTTTGTTTCATAGACAACTCCTAGGCTTCTTTTTTTGCTGTAATGCAATATTAAATTAATGGTGTTCACTTCTTTAGTCACTGCATTTACTTGTATATCAGTGTGATGTGTGTATCAAGAGATTTTATCAAAGTGCATGTGTTTCACTGTCTCGTTCAAGCTTCCGCACATAAAATAAAACAAATGGATTTTTCTTTCCTTTTCTACAAAGTTAATTATTATTATTTTTTTACATAAAAACTATAATTCAAATTTGATCCCGCCTAACATACATGGGTTTCTCACTTTCTCCTTTGCATGTCTGTGACATCACGACCCACCAGTAGCGCACTCTGATGGTTGTTATTAGACGGGTCGTGACAATTGAGACGGGTCATGACACTTACCCCGACCATTATATTGGCAGTTTTAAACCAAGCTTGGTTTCTATGATTTGTATGCTCCAACTTGTGGGAGAGTGTTAGAGAAAGTCATGTAAATAGACTCATTACTTTGGCCCATGTTGTGGCTCACGTGTTCACTTGTATTAATTTCAGATTTCAAGATTGAGACTCTGTTTGGCACAGCTCTGGCGGATGGTGAAGTTGTTGATGGAATAGAGCTCTTAGAAAGAGCTCCCAGAAAAGCTCTACAAAGAAAGCTGCACACTGTTTGGCTTCTGTTTCCAGGGAGCAACTTGTTTCAGCGAAGCTAGGGTATCAAATCAATTCAGAGGTTGTTGGACAATGGTGAAATCGTGCAAAGGTTACTAGGGCTACTGGAAGAGGAGTGCTCGGCGACCAGATCTGGACGTGGAAGGCAACAAATTGCCGGAATCAAGCTCCAAATGGTTGGAGAAGACAGTGGTGGCGTCGAGATGGTGTCGTGGTGGCGAGATCGTTAGGGGCTCCAAATGGTCAGAGTCGTGGTGGCGAGGTCGTCAGGGGCTAAGCCGGTGATCACGGGAGTTTTCTCCGCTTCATTTTCAACTCTGGCAAGGTCGTCAGGGGCACATAACTCTGTCTGCTTCGGCGATGGAAGGTTGTTAGCGAGACCTTCCCCTGAAATAGGGTTGTCGCCGCCTGCTTCGGCGATGGAGGGTTGTCGGCGAGGGAGAAGAAGACGGGATGTGAAATCTCGAACGGGGAAGAAGACGAGATGTGAAATCCAAAAAGCACTTTTACGGGAGTCAGACGCGGGGGGTGTCCAGCGCTCCAAAAAGCTGTTAATTTGGCTTTTCTGCATCCGCGATTTCCAAAAAGCCGCACGCCCAAACAATCTAAAATCAGCTCTGCGGCTGGAATAGAGCTTTTCCAGCCGCCAAAGCTGCGCCAAACAGAGCCTGAGATTCTTCTCCTCTCTCTTCCTATTAATATGTAGGATCACAAGTTGTAAAGGATAATTTTTGAAGTAATAAAATATTCTCTTGATTTCTCCACTATTTTCTACAAAATCGAGAAATGCAGTACTTTTGATAGTAGTTTTAAGAGAAAATCTATATTCGTGCTTGCCAATTTGTCAAACCACACATTCTAAAATAGACTCAACGCACTAGGCATGAAAAACTGGCAAAGAAAACGAGCTTGTGTATGACCATGACATTGATGTTACTGAAGAGAAGAGACTTAACAGCAGTGCCAAAGAAAGAGAAGATGTCATCCAAGTTATATGGTCGACTCATCTCAATCCCAATAGCAATCTTCTTATTCGTGCGAAGATCTTTAAAATAGCAATGAGATGGAAGAAATAGGTCACAAAAATTTAAACTCCTTTTAATAGGCTAATATACAGAATGCTACAAGGAGAATTCAAAAAAAGAACATTCTCCGGTGCCATGCCAGTTAAGAGGATGTAGTAACAATCCTTGATATATGAATCAAAGCAAGAGATCCATCTGCAACAATTGGAGGAATCATATTGTGTCTATTCAGACGAGTGAAAGATGTCGATTCACTTAGTCATATGACTAGTAGCGTCTAAGTTAATAATCTACTTACCATGAGAGGTAAGGCATACACTACTTGAAACATAAGATATTAAGATAACAACTGTGTTCTTTGACGCGGCGATAAGAGCCTCAATATAATCCTGAAAGAACCATCATCCATTACCTGGTGCTGAAGTCGAGGGAACTGGTGTGGAGCTATCTGAGTTTGCAATGCTAACATGAGCTTGGAGACGAAGATGGGAATGTTTGACGAAGCGGTAGAGGTGGGTTTGAGTGTTTCCATTTAAATGCAATTCAAATAATCCACAGAAATTCTACTAAAGAAGAGAATGGTCACATGCCGTGAAATAAATTACAAAGAACATCAAACTTCGGAGGAGTGCTCTGGATCATGAATTTGGATGAGTTAACACATGCACGAAGAGCTTGGAGAAAGATCTAGAAACAGAAGCTTGGCAAGGAGATCTCAGTAAGAGGTGGTTATAAGTCTTGATGAGAGATCACGGCGACAGGTCTCGATGAGAGATATCGGTAAGACTAGCTGCATATCGGAGTGGGGCGTGGGGATAGATGGGCGAACAACATTTTAACATTTGATACCATGTTGAATCCACGGAATCGAAGTCTTATTATTATTGTACTATATTGAAACTCTCTTCTATGTATACACTATACAGTAGAGGGGTTGCAATAATCTCCCATAAAAAATATAGGACTAAAGAAGAGTAATGACTGCAGTGCGCCTCATGATGAGCATATTCTAATGGGCTAAACTACAATTGGTACCTATTGTGCCTTTGGGTTCCCACCTCTAATCTTCTATACCAACCTCGGACTTCAATTTACTTATAACCGACAGTTATGGAGGCATAAACATTGTCCTTTATATTTCCCCTCCCCCTTTGAATTTCTTACCGGATGGCGTTCTGACATCCTAGTATAATCTTCTGAATGTTTTTGGGAAGATAGAACCCCTGCATTATTGTTCATAACTCATAAGTCCTATAAGGGCTTTCTGTGTTTGGTGACTTCTTTGGATGTTATATTAGTTCCTTGAGAGATGATTGAGGTTGATTGGCATGCAACTATGGATGTGGAAATCTTGGCTCGTTAACATGACCATACTCGAGAACTCATAATCGGACCTTTTTGGAATAAGTCAACTAATTGTAAATGTGCTTTTGTTACAAAGATGAAAGTTGATGGAAGCTCGTGCTTTCAGGCATTTCTTGTGGATAAGGGGTATAATCAAACAAATGCTATATTTAAAGCGAGAGGTGGTTATGCCCTTGTTACAAACTTACAAAGCATGTCGTGTTGTTCTTTTCCAAGGTATAATATGTCCCCATACCCATGCAATGTTATTTTCATACAGTTGTGGCTCACGTTGGTGTGTGTGTTTAATAGGAAGCATTTATTGCATACAGCATGAAAGAAAGGTAGCAAGTTGAGAAATTCAAGTAGCATATTTAAGTACGGAACTGTCATTTTGTAATCAAATACTTGATGTCTAACCTTATACAATGTGTCTAAAATAAGAAGATCAAGCTGCTCTTCTCCAGCCTTCGAAATAACTACAAAAATAAAACAAATAAAGAATGGTGAAGTTGTAGAAGCGCTTAACTGTAAAGACTCTTCAGCATTAGTGGAAATTATGTGACGCAACATATTACCATATGGAAGCTAATAGAATGGTAAACTCATGAGAAAACCAAGTAAAAGATTAACAGTTGCATTAACATTTCAGTTCACCCACCTTTCTCTGCAAGGAGTTAATACGAAGGTCTTGACAACTACATGTGATTCATAATCTAGTGAAGTTGCTCAAAATAGTATAAACTACCTACTCTGATACTTGCCTTTTGATGAACTGAGGGGCTGTCATCAATGTAATCCTTTTTGGATGATTAAGGAATATGACTTCGTAGAACAAAAAGATACTGAATAATTTGTGTGCATGAGATATTTTAAAATCTATAAAATGCGAGATTGTAAATATCGGATATCGGTAACATGTGAGATTGTATTTTTAAATTCGGATGTTGGGTGTCAAATGTATTAGACATGTCAAAGATATTTTAAAATATTGAATTTTCATATCACATAAACAGAAAATAGAAAGATCAAGGATAAAATTTATTGATAGCTCCCTTTCAGTCCTTGCAGCTCTTTGTGATGTAGGGTAGGCTACGGGGTGCACCAAAACCTACGACTCTAGGTGGAGGTGCGGGAGTGACACACTAATCCGAATCTAAATGCAATGCAACCGCCAGTGACCGCGACGACTAAACTTGAGTAATGAAAATATTAACGACACACGAATAATTAAAAAGCAAAACAAACATTCAATTTGACGATTTAATATGGTGTTCCTCCACTCAGAGGGCCAAGGTCAAGCGCGCGGCGAATAACTCCTGCAAGTTAGTAGTGTATCGAAACAATTCTCCACTAGCAAGAATCAAAGCGATGTATATTAATTCACAAATGTCAAATCACATAATCAATACCACAAGAGAATTCACGAAGTAGAGGGCCGAACCGAAGCACTGAAGATTATGGATTCTGACGTGTAGAGCGGCGATCGAAGATGGACCAGGCGGCGCGGAAATGGTGGCGGTGGTTGTCTTCGACGACGAGTGGGGAGATCGGACCGAAAATGGAAAGATCCGGCCACTAGGAGGGAGATCCGGGTGGGGGAGACTAGATTTGATATTTTGGGGTCAAATCTGGGTGGAGGGGTGATGAACGGAAGGTGAAAATAACGGATCGGGGCTGAAATTTCTAGATTTGAATTGATCCAAGAAATTAAAGGGGAGTGGATCCACGTGAGGGAAAAAGTGGAGGGTCCGCGTGAACAGTGACATTGTGAACAGTGTCGGCGTGAACAGTAGCACGTGAACATTAACCGACGAGCAATAACCGTTGAACAGTAGCCGGGTTTCCTGGACAACAATAGTGGGTTGGAATTTGGGGGCTGTAAGGGCTGTGGATGAGGGTTTCTGAGGGGAAAAAGAAGGCTATGGATGGGTAGTACCTTGGGGGAAAATTTAAGCGCCTAGGAGTCGTCAACAAGGGTTCCACGACATCGGCGCCGAGGGGTGATCGCAGAGTTCCGGGAATAATCTCTCCAAAACCTGCAATGCCCCATTCAGCCCCTATTTATAAGAAAAACAAAGCTAGGGCTTCCCCATCAACGGCTATGATTGGTCGGTGGGGTCGACCACTAAAATACATGGGTCCCAAAATATAAACCTCGCGGCGACGTACCACGGAGACAGATCGGAGATCCGATCAAGCCTTCCTGCGCGAATAAATGAACGTGGGTCCCACCTTGCGGCGAACCCCTCCAGGCGCACGATCTGATGGCTCCCCATCAACTCCCCCCGACTGAAAAGTCTTCATCTCCGATGAATGAAGACGATCGTACTGAAGCCGAAATCTCGGGGTGAGTCGATCAAGCTCTGTCGGTAGTATCCAAGTGTCGTCAGCATCTGGGCGGCCCAACCAATGTACCAAGTAGCGACATCGTGGCCCGTCCGTGGTGGGAACGAATTGGTGAGATCTGACCTTTGTGATGCTCTCAGCTTTCATCTCTTGAAGGGCGGAACCCGGTGCGATCGGCGGTGTCGGTGGTGAAATCAAAGAAGACGAATTCCCAGGTGAAAGGGTGTCAGCAGTGGATGGGTTGTAGTGGCTATCAGACGCAGGTGAAGTATGAGAGTGGTAGGGCAACGAAAGTGGGGGTGGGGGTGGCTGGGCATCTCCACTGTTCGGGTCCAAAAACTCGTGCGGCTCGTAGTACGACATCAAATCCTCAATATTAAACACTGGATGAATTCTCATACTTGTCGGGATATCGAGCCGGTAGGCGTTTGTCCCAATATGAGTAATAATTGAGTAAGAACTCATTCACCTAGCGCATAGCTTTTTGGCAGGCCCCGAGGGGAGCCTCTCAGGGCAAATTCGCACCATAACTTTCTCGCCTTCATTAAACACTTGTTCTTGCCTTCGGTTATCCGCATGAGTTTTATAGTTTCATTGCTCGTTATTATTCGTCGGCGAACTGACTAATGCGTGCAAATGATGAACAAGTGACCCAACTGACTCATGCAAATGAAGCGAATGATGCAAATAGAACACAACATACTCGACACACTTCCTAAGGGAAGGCCTGACAATGACTTGGGTATTACTAACATGGGGTGACCTATCAGGAGGCTTACCGGGTGGTCGATAGAAAAATCTGCGGTGACCGACGTCATCACCCATGGGGATGACGTAGATGGTGACAAAATAATGTGGAGCTCTGGTGTGATGGGTACCTCTCAAATGATATAGGCCATCAAGTGTCTCACTAGGGGGTGTATACCAAAAGTCATCACATGTGAGATGATCACTAGTGCGGATACACGATTCATCACTAAAGTGTAGGAGGGAAGGCTTGTCAAATGAGCCTCTTGAGGACTTGATCACGAAGATGTCGATAATGATAGGATAGTCCACCACAAGGAGGGCACCAATAAGAGTAGTGTCAGTGGGAGCAGGTAGTACACCCACAACAAAGTCAGCGCTAGCCTCATGAACCTCCCAAGGGAGTAGTGGCTCCCCATCACTTTAAGTTTGGTGGGGGATGTGGTCCCCAAGATTGCGCTAAGCTTATCAAGATTAGGCTTGATGTCATCGTCAGATGCCACAGGAATTTATCTTGGTTGGCGTTGAAGGTGCACTTTAGCGGGCTCAACTTCATGTTGTACCTTCTCAGGGTGGAGAACTTTTTGTTCAAGTACGTGATGTGCGATTACAAAGTCGCACTCTTTGTTAGGAGGACATTGACGTATACCTCCAGGTTTCTCCATTCTTGTTTCTTGAATATGCGGTACATGGCTTTGTTGATAGGTTGCTACTGCATTTCTTAGCCCAAAGGGCACGACCCTATAACAGAAGCAATTGTCGTATGTGATGAAGATGGTCTTCGCCGGGTCAGGTGGGTGCATATGGATTTGATGGTATCCCAAGTAGGCGAAAAGAAAGCTCGGGAATGGGAAGCCTGCCACAAAGTCTACAAGGTAGTCTATAAGGGGAAGGGGTAGTAATCCTTCGGAGAGGCGTGGTTCAGATTGGTGAAGTCGACACACAACCGTCTTTCCCTGCTTGACTTTTTCACCGTCACCACATTTGAGATCCAACCACGATATCGGACCTCTTTCACAAAGTTGGCGGCTAGGAGCTTCGTCACTTCCAAGCGGATTGGTGACACCAGTTGGGTTGCGATCCCCCATTTCATATGTTTTATCGATCCCGCATCTAGATTGTTGCTGAACTGTGTTACGCCCCCGACTGCGGCCCGCTTCTCGGGGCGTTATTATGCTCGCAGGCGCAAGGAGACGACGAGCAATGAAGGGGTTCACCGGCCTGCCAAGGGCTGAACCAACCGGTTCAGCCCTATGTGGATGGGCCGGCCGGCTCCCTCCTTGGCCCGGGTATTGATACTCGGGGATGTCATCTTTTGGGGGCAAGCAATTAACCCTAAGGTATTTCTCCTTCTTCCCCTAAACCCTAGCCTCCTTCCTTCTTCTCTCTAGTTTTCTTCCTCTCTCTCTCTCTCTAGTAGTTCCTATCATTTGCTATCAGAGGCGGTCATTCTCCGACAATGGTCACCACTCGAACGGAAGAGGAGGTCACCCGTTTGGAGACCTTGGAGGAGAACTATGGTGGATTGATGGATTCGGTAGCCGCAATCGAGCAAGAGATGCGCACATCTATACAGCGGTTCGAGGAAACGCATAGACGTGCGTATGGAGGAGCTTAAAGCGTTGTTGAAGGGAAAAGCGCGAGCGACAAAGAACCGATCGGCGGAAGACCCGATCGGTCCGCCGAAGCATCTGGAACGCCCGATTCAGGGCGTTTGGGTACGGGAGCATCGTGCTTTGGCGGAAACGGCGGCATCGGCCTCTTCCGACCCTGGGGGACCACCGGCGAAGGCCACGGAGCAGCGGCGTGGTCGGCGGCGGCGGCGGTGGGCGTCGGGCTCAGTTTTGCTGGGCTGGCGAGCATTGGAGCACCCGGACTGGGCGGTTACACAGGCGTCGGGTATTCTCCTGACCCTGGGGGACCACCGGCGAAGGCGGGGAAGCGGCGGCGTGGCCGGCGGCGGCAGCAGGAGGCGGGCCCTAGTTTTGCTGTGCCGGCTGAGTGCGGGTCGACCAGACATCCAAGCGGCGGCTCCGGTATTGCTGGACCAGTGGATTGCGGGCGGACAGCCATGGATACAGGCTGATGGAGGGCAGGGGCTGCTGTGCGGGCTCCAGGAGGTGCAGCGGGGCTTCTTCCTCACCCGCGAGGCGGCATTCTTCCCGGCGGGTTGAGGCCACGTTCCGTGGGCCGTGCAACACATTCCTCATCAGGGTCAGTCACCTCAAGGCTACCCGGGTGGACACGATGGGCATGTGGGATGACAGAATGGGCAAGGACAGGGCTGGCAAGGGCAGACTGGGCCGCGTGCGTACATGCCACCGAATTTGACACGTATGAACTTCCCCAAATTCAAAGAGGGGGATGCGTTGGAGTGGGTTCATAAGGTGGAGTTGTTCTTCAGCTATCAGGAGGTCCCGGAGGGGCAATGGGTGCAACTAGCGTCGTTCCATCTGAAAGACGACGCGTTTCAGTGGACTCGGTGGTTCCTGAGAGGTAGAGATTATGTACCTTGGACTGCTTCTGTGGAGGGGTTCACGGCCCGGTTCGGGCCACTGGAGTATGAGGACTTTGAGGCGCTGCTGCAGAAGTTACGGCAGAAGGGGACAGTGATTGAGTACCGGACGGAGTTCGAGAAGTTGGCCAACCGGGTACACTGGAAAGAGAATTCACTGCTAAGTTGTTTTGTGTCGGGCTTGAAGGAGCATTTGCGGGATGAGGTTCATGCTTGTATGTCATGGAGCTTGAATCACACTATCACCCTAGTGCGCATTCAGGAGGAGCGATTCAACCAACAGCGGTCACGAACCACGGGGAAGCCTCTTGCCACACCCGCCATAGCCAGGAGAGAGCCACAGGCGGTTGCCAAGCCTACGGTGACTCATTTGTCGTGGGGCGAGCTCCAGGCCAGCAAGGAGAAGGGCATCTGCTTCAACTGTGACGAGAAGTCAGTGCCCGGGCATAAATGTCAGAAGCTACAGGTTTTCATGATGCATGAAGAGGTGACCGACGAGTCTTCGCCCGAGGTAGCAGTCGAGGAGGCGTTATTGGAGGAGAATGTGGATGTGACGGAGTTTGGGGTCTCCATCCAGGCCATGGAAGGGTGCAATCCGCCCCTCACGATGCGGGTTGCCGGACGGGTTCGACAGGAGAAAGTGACGACATTAATGGACAGTGGGAGCACCGACAATTTCATTCATCCGGTCGTTGCTCAGCGGGTTGGGCATGACATTGATAGGGGAGCTACATTCCAGGTTATGGTGGCTGACGGCAGCAAGCTGCAGTGCGAAGGGATCATGAAGGGAGTGGAGTTGCGGATTCAGGGATACATTGGGAGCACGGATGTATACCTTCTACCCATCCGGGGATCAGACATGGTACTCGGAGTTCAGTGGCTGCAACAGCTGAAGGTCACTTTTGATTGGGAGCTCATGACGATGGAGTTCCTGCATCGTGGTCGACAGTTCTGTTTGAAGGGTCTCACAGTTTCGCCAGTAAAGGAAATCTCTCTTCGGAGCATGCAGCAGCTCGGAGAGGAAGGGAGCTTGATGGCAGTCCTTTTGGGGGTGCGGTCTGATGAGGCCGGGTCGTCTGAGGTACCCATACAGTTGCAGTCCTTAGTCGAGCAGTATTTTGATGTCTTTCAGGAGCCACGTACACTACCGCCATCGCGGTTTCGGGATCATCAGATTGTACTCAAGGCCGGAGCGGAGCATACCAATATCCGGCCTTACCGATATCCACACATGCAGAAGGCAGAGTTCGAGCGCAGCGTCCGGGAGATGCTCGACGCCGGGATCACCCGACCCAGCACGAGCTCCTTTTCGGCACCGATTATTCTCGTCAAGAAAAAAGATGGCTCGTGGTGATTCTGTGTCGACTACCGGGCTTTGAACAACATCACTTTGAAAGACAAATTTCCAATTCCATTGGTTGAAGAGCTCTTGGATGAGCTACACGGGGCGACTCCATTCACAAAGCTTGACCTACGGTCGGGTTACTACCAGATCCTTATGCGGGAAGAGGACGTTCATAAGACGGCTTTCAGGACCCATGACGGCCACTATGAGTTTCTGGTGATGGCCAACGGGCTGACTGGCGGTCCCTCCACCTTCCAAGCCAATATGAACGAGATCTTTCGCCACTACTTCGCCTTTTTGTGCTGATTTTCTTTGATGACATCTTGATATACAGTGCTAATTGGGAAGATCACTTGTGCCATGTTGAACGGGTCTTTTTTATTTTACGCAAGCATCGGCTCTAAGCTAAGCGCTCCAAGTATTCTTTTGGGCAGGAGGAGGTCGAGTACTTGGGCCACTTGGTCTCGGTTGAAGGGGTCAAAGCTGACCCTCGGAAGATTGAGAGCATGGTTTCTTGGCCGCGGCCCCAGACTGTTCGGGATCTGCGGAGATTCTTGGGTCTCACCGGCTACTACCGACGGTTCGTGCGGGATTATGGGAAGATTGCTCGACCACTGACCCATCTACTGCAGAAGGATGCCTTCTCGTGGCAGGATAATGCTGAGGCGGCTTTTCAGGCGCTCAAACAGGCGGTGAAGACCACCCCAGTGTTATCCCTCCCGGATTTCACTAAAGAGTTCGTTGTGCAGACGGACGCCTCAGGGGTGGGGCTGGGTGCAGTATTGATGCAGGAGGGCCGCCCACTGGCTTTCTATAGTAAGGCATTGGCGCCTAGGACGTTGAGACTAAAAACGTATGAAAAGGAGTTGTTGGCAGTGGTTCAGGCAGTGGCCCTTTGGCGGCCATATCTTTTGGGGCGGCACTTCAAGATTCGTACGGATCACCAAAGTTTGAAGCATTTGTTGGACCAACGAGTCTCCTCTCCTCTTCAGCAAAAGTGGGTCACCAAACTTTTGGGCTACGATTATGAGATCGTTTACCGCCAGGGCAAGAAGAATGTGGTGGAGGACGCCTTGTCCCGCCTACCTGATGGTGCACTCACCAAGATTTCGGGGCTGGTCCTCGACTTGTTCGATGACATACATGAGATCTTGCGGGATCCCTCTCTACGCACCCTCGTAGAGGCCCCCCAGCGTGGGGAGACTGTGACGCTCGGTTATCATCTACAGAGTGGGCGACTACATTACCACGGCAGAGTGGTCATACCTCCAGGCTCAGCATGGAACACAGTTATGCTCCACGAGTTTCATTCCTCTCCAGTGGGGGGTCATGCAGGAGTGCTTCGTACCCTCCAAAGGGCGAGAGCAAATGTATTTTGGTCGGGGATACGCCAGGATGTGCAGCGGTTTGTACGACAGTGTGAGACATGTCAGCAACAGAAGTACGAGACCACCACACCTGTCGGGTTGCTCCACCCACTTGAGATTCCGCAACACATCTAGGATACTGTGTCGATCGATTTTATTGATGGATTGCCCAAGTCTCAGGGCAAGTCGGTCATTCTGGTGGTGGTCGACAAACTCTCCAAGTATGGTCACTTCCTCGCTCTCAGTCACCCTTATACGGCGGAGTCGGTCGCCAAACGCTTTACTCGGGAAGTCGTCCGCTTGCACGGCCTCCCACGCGCCATAATTTCCGATCGTAATCCCACTTTTGTGAGCCAGTTCTGGCGAGAGCTTTTCAGCCTTCAAGGGACTTGCTTGAGTTTCAGCAACGCAAATCACCCCCAGACCGACGGCCAAACAGAGGTTCTTAATCGCAGCGTGGGGACATACCTTCGGTGTTTCGTCATGGACGAGCCTCGGACTTGGACCAGCTGGCTACACTGGGCCGAGTATTGTTACAACACTGCTTACCACTCTGCCAGCAAGATGACGCCATTCGAGGTGGTTTACGGCCGCCCACCACATTCTTTGAGCAGTTATGAGCCGGGCAGCACGGCGTTACCGGCGGTTGATCGGGCTCTCCGCGACCGCGACCGCACCTTAGTGACATTGCGGGCGAATCTTCGTCTTGCCCAAAATCGCATGAAGGCCCAGGCGGACAAGCACCGCAAGGAGAGAGAGTTTGTCGTGTGCGATGAAGTATTCCTTAAGCTCCAACCCTACCAACAGCTCTCAGTGGCTCGCCGTACAAATCGTAAGCTGGCTCCTAGATATTATGGCCCCTTTCGTGCTCTCAAAAGGGTGGGGCCGGTCGCTTACACGTTAGAGCTTCCCGCAGGCTCCTGGATCCATCCGACATTTCATGTCTCTTTGCTCAAGAAGAAGATTGGTGACAGTGCCCAACTGAGCCCTTTCTTACCAGAAGCTACCGTTGCAGGCGAACTTCGGCCCGATGTCGGAGAACGTTCTATTACTCAGGTGGAAGCAGCGGGGCGCTGAGTTTCGGGCCGAACTCTTGGTCAAGTGGAAGCACTTCTCGGAAGCACATAACTCTTGGGTTGATCCGTTGGACTTCAAGGAGCTGTACCCAGATTTTCATCTTGAGGACAAGCTGGGTCTTGATGGGGAGGGGAATGTTACGCCCCCGACCGCGGCCCGCTTCTCGGGGCGTTATTATGCTCGCAGGCGCAAGGAGACGACGAGCAACGAAGGGGCTGAACCATCTGGTTCAGCCCCCACTCAGTCTGAACCAACCGGTTCAGCCCTATGTGGAGGGGACGGCCGGCTTTCTCCTTGGCCCGGGTATTTATACCCGGGCATGTCATCTTTTGGGGGCAAGCAATTAACCCTAAGGTATTTCTCCTTCTTCCCCTAAACCCTAGCATCCTTCCTTCTTCTCTCTAGTTTTCTTCCTCTCTCTCTAGTAGTTCCTATCAAACTGCTGACATGCAATGTTGATTTCAACTCTTGGCATTCCTCGACCGCCCAAGAAAAAACTTCCGGATTATAGCCTAGGTACAGGATCTGCTGCTTGGCTTCTGGGTACAGCTCGGTGCTGATGTTGGTGGTTCTCTCCTGAACTTCTCTTAGGACGATGGCTTCCTCCACTTGGTGCGCGGGTCGCAGTCATGAAGCTTCATCTCCATGATCCTCAACACTGGAAACAACTTGGACTTAAGGATTCCTTGTCGGTGAACTTTGAAATATGCTACGGGTACATGAAGATTAGCGAGGGAAGGAGTGGAGATAGAAAAGGTAGGGTAGACAAGTTCTGGTCGTCGGGATTAGTGAGGGGTTACTGGATCTCAAACGTGTAGTTCAATGGATCCTTTGGGTCAAGGTTGTAAACCATGAACAATGGTTTTGAGTTCTGCTCTACTCCATGCACACCACATCTTTTAGGATGTTGGACCTTGATTTGCTTTTGGAGTTATTGAGCGGAACCTTACTTCAGACTAATGGTAGATAGGTGAATGGAGATCCTACAACTGACCCAGAAACTCTCAGGTTTCTTCTTTTGGCCACCTATATGTAGTCTCCTCATCCGGTAAGATTTTGTGAAACCTTCTCTAATGGAGGGGGTATAAATAGCCCACCTTGCTTCATGAAGGAGGCCTCCATGTGTAAAGCAAATGGAAGATGTCGCTGACACACTACAGAGACCCATAACAATTATCATAACAGTTTGTCCTAGAAAGGGGGAGGGGGGGGGGGGGGGGCTACCATACATATTCATCAGGATTGATGAGTGGCGGTTATATATTCCTTCCATATCTTTGTGCAGTAAATCAGCCGCCGTACCTAAGACAAGTAGAGTCTAAATGCAAAGACTACCTTTGCAGATGATTTTAAATGCAACTATGAGAAAACAGGGTGTGAGAATGCCTTCCCGCATGCTAAGGACGAACAAAGACCTTAAGCAATAAGCAAGGCGACCCCCAAACAGGGAAAGGAAAGAGTGGTTTGGCGAAGACTGCATTATATGGGTGAGAGCTAATTGTCTCATAGATAAAACAAATGACGATTGTTTGAGTCGAGTGAGGATTGCCAGCCACGAGTGGGGGCCAACGAAGTTAGTGTAGAGCAAGAACTCCCGAGGGCTCTGAGATGGATCATTGCGGCGGAGACTATATCTTCATGCAAGAACTTTACCGAGCGAGGGGCATGCAACGATCACATGTTGGTCTGGGAGGCCCATATGTGTTGTGTTGTTTCTAGGCCCCGCATAAGGGACACATTCCATTAACGAGTCCCAAGTAGCTTTGACCGTGTCGTCATGTCGAATGATTGGCAAACACTTATCAGATAAGTTGATTGCTATCCAAATAAAAACTAAGGCATTACTCGCACCCATTCCGCATAGGCGGGAGATGTAAGGTCGAGAGGAGCATCAGCAAGGTGGTGGCGCTTTTGCTGAGATCGGACAAGGAATGAGAAGGAAGCGCTCCATTAAGCTTAGTTGGGACCGATTAACTTGGACATTATGTCGCGATTTCGGAAGGCGTTGGAAAGGTTGTTGGAGAAGAAGCAACTATGGTGGTAGCCAGAGTGGGTTCGAGTGTTCCCATTGTTCAACACGGGCACACCGCCCAAAAAAATCACCATGACACGGCTGAAGTCGCAAAGACAGCGATAGGGAGAAACACTCTCAGAGGCCCCACGCCCGCAAGAGAAGGAAAAGAAAAGGATTGTCCAAACAAAGTGATTAGGTCGAGCGAGAAAGTCGTGCGAGTTCAAACACGGGAGAGAACTAGAGAGCAAGAAGATAATGTGTAACACCTCCATCCGTTGCATGACATATAATAGGTCCGGTCGGGGCCCCACACCATATGCCACAAACAGGCGGCGAAGTTACGGGTTAATATCAGAGTTGTGCATCCTAACTCAGATCATTCTAGCGGAAGCTTTTAAGTTGATTGAACTCAGCTCATCAGAATGTCCACAATATATAAAGTAGCATTTATATATACACCACGAAGGAATGTACTCCAAATACACAGCAAGTCTGGCCTTATGGCCTTACAGTTAAGCTTTATACATGTGACTTTCATACATCGGCACGCAGACCGGCCACACATGAAAAGACTATCTGATTAACTTCTTTGGCCTTCGAGGGCCAGCATAGCAGCAGCAACAACAACAACAACAACAAGGGATTCAGCGCCCTATTTTCCGCTCGGCTCTCCTGCACCTGCACGGGACAATCCACAGCACGGTGGTAAACAAGGCAACGGTCAGCATTCAGCTAACCAATTTATAACGACCCTACCCCTTACCCGGGGCAGTGACATTCCTTCCCTGCAGGCATAATATTTCACAAGCGGATATATCACACAATGTGCACACACGCACAATCAACATATCATAAACGTCGTCTGCACGGCCCAACGCTCTGTGCACTTAAGGCACATTCTTGGTGTACCAGATAAACCAGTCGCCCACCGCCATTCAAGGCCCAAAGCCCAACGGCAAACTTGAGCATTTTGCTCCACGACCTTCAGCCGGAGACTTTAGTCTTAGTGTAACGACCTGAGATTGACCCGTAGCCCCCCCATGGCATCGTGGCGCGCAGGCCTAAGCCTCTCGTAATCTTGTAACGACCCGGGATTTGGCCCGTAGCCCCCCATAGCATCGTTACCGAGTGGCGCGCAGGTCTAAGACTCTCATTATGCGTTTCTGCCGAATGTCAGGAGCTCAGGTACTCATGGCAGACAACCATAACGCGGATACAGTTTAGCCGTTTCCCGTTGCTCAAATCGTCAGTTCACTGACGCGGGTCGGCATCCACTTGTCCGTTCAGCACGAGCTCACAAAGCTCACAAACAGCCGCACGGTCCCGAAAGACTGGCTTCACAATCACAGGTTAGCTAGGAGTCATCGCCAACCCTAGTTATCAAGGCGCGCGCCTAGGCGCGCTGAGGCGCCGGGCGCACCAGGCGCAGCCCGTCGCGCCTCAGCACAGCTGAGGCGGGCGATGTGACCCAGGCGCGCCTCAGGCACGCCCAGGCGCGCCTAGGCGCGCGCCTTACAGGCTCCCAGGCGCGCCAAGGCGCGCCCGGGCCTTTCAAGGTATTTTTTAGAAAAAATTTTGATATGGGCAAAAACATGACGAGCTGAGGCACCCCCTAGGCGCACAATTCGCTGAAATTGAGCTCTGAAATTGACGAATTGGACGCCCAATTCGCAGCCACACGCGAATTCCCCGCATAAAGGATTGGGCGCCCTCGCTCAATTTCAGCTTGGGCGCCCATTCGCTCAATTTCAGCGAATTGGGCGCCCAATTCGCTCAATTGCGCCTCAGCCTAGGCGCGCGCCTGCGCCTTGCGCCTTGCGCCTAAGCCAGGGACCCTTTGCGCCCTCGGTGCGCCTTCGCTTTGATAACTTAGTCGCCAGCAATACTCACTCTCGCCCGGCGTTAGCGACAGAACTCACTTTTCATCTCTAGCCCTACCTTATCTGGATCGACCATCCAGCAAACCCTGCAGCCTCCTGCAGTGCCAGGAACACTGGTCTTTCAAAGCATACAGCATAAGCACTTGCGGGTATTTCCCTGGACTTCCACTCCAGTACTTCCTGCTACTATCCTTCACAGGCACAACCCACCGAATTCACAAGCATATTCATTTATCCACGGAGTGTTCTTCGCTGTGCAACATAAAACATCACCAATCCAGACCAACCTGTCCAGATGGGCTTCACACAGTATGCCTATTCTGTACTTCACGTTTCCAGGTCTACATGCAAGACATCTTGGGGATCTCCAGAATCAACCCAAGGGGAATCCCTCAATTCTCCACCTTTTGGTGGGGGAAACTCATGCATATGTCAAATTAAGGACTTCACATGTCCAAGGAAGAAATATCGCTACCCTTGACGATCGCTTTGGAGACATGGAAATCTAGTCGGATGAAAGGCACCGCAACGGCCTTGCCTCCACGAATCTAGACTCGACACGCGATTCGGGGCTCTAAAACTCCACCGGCAGCCAGATTCCTCCTTCTCCCATGCTCTCCCCACTCTCTAACACTTGAAGAAAGAGAAAGACCTTGAGAAAATGAGAGTTTATCCTCAACTCTTGGCCATATCAACAGCAGGGAGAATTCAGGGTCGTTGGATCCCCTTTGAAAGGAATGGACGGCCACGAAAAGCCCTAAAAATCATTTTCCTGGGCCTGACACGGCGTGTGACACGCCCGTGTCACCGGCCGTGTAACTTAAGCGGCAAATAAACCGACTTAACCAGACTAGGACACGGCCGTGTGACACGCCCGTGTCACAGACCGTGTGCTAGACATGGCTTCAGACACGCCCGTGTCCAGCCCGTGTACATCAGTCTGCCCAAGCACAGAGAAGGACACGTCCCTTGACACGCCCGTGTCACAGGCCGTGTGCCCCACTCGAGGATCGTCGAGTGCATTTCGTCGAACTCACTCGAGAACTCGTCGAGCGTATAGCAAGACACGGCCCTGGACACGCCTGTGTCACAGGCCGTGTACCCCACTCGAGGATCGTCGACCCTAATTTTGTCGAGCTCACTCGAGACCACCCTGCAACACTTGAGTGTCGGACACGGCCATGGACACGCCCGTGTCCCCGGCCGTGTACCTCACACAGAGTAAGACACGGCTTGGGGGCACGCCCGTGTCCCAGGCCGTGTTACCCACTCTCCTCAGCCCAGTCATCACTGAGATTTGGGGCGTTACATAATGTGAGGGCTACCATACGAGAATAGAGAGCAAAAGTTGGCACAAGAGAACTAGGAGAGCACAACAAGTATATTTCTAAGAGAGGTCACAAGGCTGGAGCGAGAACTATGCAAACTCAGCAAACAGATCTTTGTGAGATATCATGAGGCTGGAGCGCGAGAACTAGGTATGAGTTCTGCAGCGAGTTCAATGAAAAATAGATGTGAGTGTCTCATTGCCTTAGTCTCTCTAGTAAGAAGGCGGTTGAGAGAATAGATTGATGCGAGTAGATTAACATCGTCAACGGAAGCCAGGAAATGTGAGTTTGCTATTCTCCAAAAACGGTAGGCTCTTGCATCATGTTGTGATGCAGTGGTAGGCCGACTCAAAATAAACACACTAAATGCAATCTTAAATGCAACACGATATGATGTAAATGCAAAAGGATGTCTGCATAAAAATTGAATTCAGTATTTAATTATTATGAGACGAACAGAGGCCCAAGCATTCACAAACTTTAATTAAGAAATAAACAAGCTTTGTTTGCAAAGTATTCGAGGTGCAAATATTTTAAGCTTGTGCGGAACAGACCCTGCAAATCATACAAAGTCCAGTACTAATAGCAAACAATAAAAACATCTACTACAGATAAGGGTGTCAAATACACAACAATAGAAAATTAAACTTCAAATACAACTTACACGTGTAGGCGGTGGTAAATGACGGTTGATTGCGGGCATCCAAGGTCGTTGTGGAGCGGAGAAGGCGCTGGGAGAGGGTTTCGGAATCTGTACTGGGGGAGCAGGGCTCGGGTGGTGTATGCAGTGGTTGGTTAAGTGAATGGTGGTTGTAGTGGCTCACGGTAGGGGGGTTTAGGGGCTTGCGACAGAGGGCAACTTGCTGGATTGGCTCGCGAATAGTAAACAGGGGTGGTGGGAGGTAGATTCCAATGGCTGGAAACCAAAATAGTAGGCTAGGCAGTTAGGGAGAAACACAAGAACTAGGATTGGGATGCAAGGAGGGAGTCCTAGGAAGTGGGGTTAACGGGGAGTGGAAGAATGGGATTTCCGGGCTGCAACTAGTGAGACCGGACAAAGATGGGAAGGGTTCTGGTTGTGGACTTACGGGGCAGGGAAGAGACGGTGTTGAAACCAGAAATCGGTCTCTGTGGAGTTCGGGGTCCCAAAAGGGTATGGCCTCACACCTACTTCCCTCTGACTAGCACACCAGACCAAAGACTTCAAAACCTAGGAACAGGACCGAGATCCCAGCGAGGAGGTCCCACCTCACACCCCGAAGATCTAAGAACGCATCTCCTCCAAGCCAATGCTGAGCTTGGGAACTTTGGAGAGAGACTGAAGAATAAGGAAGCAAGAGAAAACTGTCTATCCTCCCTTCCAAAGGTGCCCCCTCGGTTCTATTTATAGATTTCCAACCTTGCTCTGCCAACAACATAACTCCGCTGTTCAGAATTACTATACGCAATCTAATTGGGTCTGCCAACAGTGTAGCTCCGCTGTTCTGGAAGGCTATTCAGTCATTCAAGGCATCCAGGTAATTCTGCCTCTGGACCCCACTGGGCGAGTGGTCCATAAAGGCACCACTCGCCTAAAGGGGGCGAGTGATGGGTGAGCCAGGCACTCGCCTCCACATCTCCCTAAAAGGGCGGATGCGAGATCAACATGCCACTCGCCTGTATGGGCGAGAGCCTTCCCGCCTATTATGGGCGGGAGCCCTTTGCTCCTTCTGGGCGAGTGCGGCTCTGCATGCCCCACTCGCCTACTTTGATACTCTTGCACCTGAATGTCCCACAAAGCCCTGAACTTGTCGAGGGGGCCCACTCAGCCAATACGGGGTTGTACAGACGGGGCTTTCTGGGTGGATCTGATGTGGGATGCTAAAGAGAAGAGGAGAATCGTAAAGAGGGGGTAGAGTTTACGGTGGGTGAGCAGAGGAGTGGGATGGACTTATTTTGGAGTCGCACCAGAGGGGGTTCTTCCGGCGTCGCACCAGAGAGAACCGAGACCAGTGGTTTGCAAAAAACTACAACTCAACCTTTGATGCCCGCGATGACCAGCCATGCGCTATTTAAACTCAAAACAACATAGGGTACCCGAATCGGACGGATCATAATGCCTGGTCCAATCGGATGTGAAATACAACTCAAAATAGATAAAATAATATATTAAAATGACTCGGAACGACCATCCGGGCGCAACCGTGGACTTGGATCGCCCGAACGGGTAGTGGTTCGCCACCTCCTGCGGGAATAGACCTGTGTCGGGTGTTGCACGCCATCATGTTGAATCAAAGAATAATGTTGAACCAGAGAAAATTAGTATTCTTAAATGCAGGTATTACAAGTCCCCTCTATATATACACAAGAAGGTGACAATAAATTTCGACGAAAGATGTGTGACTAAACAAGGAGAAAAATATACATGGCGTCAAAGTGGGCTTTCTTCCTGTTTAGATTTTAACAGATGCTGCGCTTTCATGCAACAGAGGGTTAGCAAAGAATTAAATGTATGCGGTTGGATATTTACTTTTAATGGCAAGATCTATGACTTAATGAAGATATACTAAGATATGTATGGACAAAGCTTCAAGACTCATTTTATAATGTGGTATAGACTATCAATCTCATCTGGTCGATTCATTGAGCTAGTGCTTCAATAATTCCCGATGAAAAGATGACATTTTTTACCTTTTTAAAGAATCGAGATTCTAAACATAAATTATTGAGGGAAAACAATGATGCAATTAATTTTCTGTATAAAAACATACAGATTACATACCATGCTCAGTAGTAGCAGGGAAGCGTGAAACATCAGAAATATATGCAATTTTTGATTTCTTCCCAAAGAGGAATCCCAAACAGACATAATCCTCACCATGCATCACCTACAATTGGAAATAGGGAATGAGAAAGAAGATCGTGGTTAACAAATAACAAAGAGAGAGGAAAACCAAAGAAGAAGGTTGAGTAACTGGTAAAGGAACAAACTCTAGGCCGGATGACATAAATGGTTTCTCACAATCAGACTCGATTATCCTCCAATCTAGCTGAGCAACACGTCTTACTTCTTGCCCTTCTTTCAATTTCTTTTTAACCAAGTAAGGAAACTTTTCTGTAATACTGGTCCAAAAAGAATTCGTGTATTAGAAACTAGAAAGACATATTGATTCTTCACAAACCAGACTTTGATTTAACATAATATATAGAACTGTGAACCTTGAGGGAGATGCTAAATTAGGTAGCAAAGAAGTGGGAAAGATGAAAAGTTCTGTTTAAAAGCTTACTAAAATGGGGTTGAAAAAAACTTGCTGAACTATTTCTACCGCTCACTCATTCTCTCATTATGTCATTATGTCTCATGACACCGATTCTCTCTCGACCTTCACAGGTCTGTGACTTTTGTCTTGTATTTCCACCCCTCTTCTGTGCAGGAAGCTCTTCAGCATCCTGGGATGGCGGGCCGCGATGGATGAGAAAATGACGACCCTCTGGGAAATCAGATCACGGACCTTGCTCCTCTTCCTCTTAGTCAATCATGTGTGGGATATAAATGAGTCTTCACTGTGAAGCATCGTCCCGATGGGACTGTTGAGCGCCTCAAAACTCGTCTTATGGCATGCGGTTTCACTCAACAATATGATCTCAACTATGAAGAGACGCTCTCCCGTCGCTAAGATGAATATTGTCCGGGCTTGATCTCCTTGGTTTTCTATCACTATTGGCATTTGCATCACCTCTTGTTGAGACTGTCTACATGGAGCAATCAACCTAGTTATGAAAAGAGGGGGGTCAAGAAGCCTCAAACAGTCTCCTCGAGCTTGATTTGATAAGTTTAGTCAAGTCGTTCGAGATTTTGGCTTTGTTGAAAGGGGGACCCGGCCCATCTTGAGAAACCCGGGGAAGAAAGCCCACAGCCCGACTGCAGTCGGTGCACTCCAACCAAATCTCTCGGGACCCACAACTTGGGGAAATCCTGAGAAAGGTTGTTGAGGCTCGGGCTCGATCCCGTGACCTCCTTTATCAAGCTTCTTCATGAAGTCATGATACCCAACTAAGCTGGTATCAGGACTTCATGAAGAAGCAAAATAAAGGAGGTCCTGGGATCGAGCCCGAGCCTCAACAACCTTCCCGGGATTTCCACAAGTTGTGGGCCCCGAGAGATTTAGTTGGAGTGCACCGACTGCAGTCGGGCTGTGGGTTTTCTTCCCCGGGTTTCCAAAGATGAGCTTGGGTCCCCTTTCAACAGGCTTCACTTAGAGCTCAACAAACTCCGCCTTATTTACTCAGTGCTGCCCAGTAGGCACAGTGATACTTCTTGTATATGTTGAGGATATTTTCATCACGGGTGATGTTGAACGGTATATCTATGATCAAGAAGAAATTGTCCTCACATTTTTAAACCAAAGATTTGGGTTGTCTTTGATACCTTTTGGGTATTAAGGTAGCTCTTCGACCTGATGGACTCGTCTTCTTTCAACATAATTATTGTCTCAAACTTCTTCACGATGCAGACTGCTTAGAATACAAGTCTGATGACACATAAATGAATGCTAACCACATGCTCTATGCTCATGCATCCGACTCTAATATGTTTTTCCCCAATCTGGAGTACTATCATCGTCTTGTTGACAAGCTCATCTATCTGACTGTCACACAGCCCGACATATCCTTTGTTGTTGAGGTGGTCAACCGCTTCATGCATGCTCCTCGGATGTCCTACCTCCAGTCTGTCGAGTGAATCCTTTGGTATCTAAAGAATGCTCCAAGATAAGGGCTTGTATATAAACCATCATCTTATCTATCATTAATTGTCTACTCTGATGCTAACTATGACAGTTCTCTCGATGATCCTTGGTCTATAATGGCTACTACACATTTTGGAGAACACTTGGTCACCTGGCAAAGCAAGAAGCAAACAGCGAAGACACACTCTTCTGCGGAGCTGAGTATCTTTTTTCAGTCGTTCTTAACCGCAATAGTCAAACTACCATACATATCGCCGAGAATTTTGGTTTTCATGAACGTACTAAGAATATCAAAGTTGCTTGTCTTTTCATCATTGAAAAATTTCAGCTCCGCAAACTTGATTTGAGACATGTACCCGTTATTAAACAAATTTTTGATGTCCTCACCAAGGCTTTACCACGATGAATATACCAACAACTTGTTTCTAAGCTTGACAGCTACAATTTGTATGCTCCAGTTTGTAGGGGAGTGTAAAAGAATTGAATAACCTCATGTAAAAGCCCATGTAAAGGCCCATTTTTCTCACGTGCAGTTTAGTCTCACATCTTGATTTGGAGTTGAGTTTTTACTCCTACATGCTACATATATATATGTGTTGAGTTATGTGTTATTATCGTGTTATCGTGTTGGGTTATATGTATGTTGTAACTACAAATACCCTGGTATATGGAATGAAGTATCTTTTTTTCCTTTCAACATGGTATCAGAGCCTTAGGGCTTTTGATACACCCTCGATCCCATTTCCGCCGACCCGCTTCCAGCGCTCGATCCCGCATCCAGCGCTCGCCGACCCACATCCAGCGCTCGCCGCCCTGCATCCCGCGCTCGCGCACTCCAGCGTTTCCGCCGATCCGTCCACGTCGAGCTAGGGCTTCGTCCAGCCGCTCCCGCACTCCAGCGCCACCGCCCTCTGCCGCTCCAGCAGCTCCCGCACTCCACCACTTCGCCGCTCCAGCCTCTCCCGCTCTCGCTCTCCGCCGCCCACCGCTCCTAGCCCCTAGCGGTTCCTCCTGCCGATTTCTTGACACCGGAAATGTGGTGTTCCCTGTGATGTCATTTTCGGTGTCCATTCTACTATTGGGATTGTTCCTCTTTCTATGAGGAAGACCTATTTTCTCTCTCAGTTGGTGTGTTGCTCCCCGGGGATCTTCGATTTGTATTCTAGGTCTCCATGGCCGGGACAGATGACTCTCCTACCCTATCTTTTGCCACTGGTGCTCCTTCGGCTACTATGATGTCTAGTGGCTCCTCCCGTCCTGGCCATGACCACAACACCCCTCAGATCACGACGATCTGTCTAGATGGTACCAATTATCTCCCGTGGTCTCGGGCAATTACTCTTGCCTTGAAGAGCAGGAGGCTGTTTGAGTATGTCATGGGCACTACACCGCCACCTCCTTCGAATTCCCCTGACTGGTTGCACTGGGAGTTGGAGAATTCCCTCGTCATGTCCTGGCTGACTAATTCCATGATTGACTCCATCGCTCAGAACTATCTGTTTTTAGATACTGTTGCCGATATTTGGCGGAGGGCCGAGTCTACTTACTCCTATCGTGGCAATGCGGCCCAGATATTTCAGCTCCGACGAAAGATTTTTCTTCTCTGTCAAGGCGTCTGTCCTCCGTCTGCCGACTATCTCGAGTTCACTCAGTTGTATCACAAGTATGATCATTTTGACTCTCTCACTTTGGTGTCCCCTGAAGATGAGAATCATGCTCGCACGCGGGAAGATCAGAATGAGTTTTTGAGTTCCTACATGGACTGCATCGGGACTTCGATCAAATCAGTGTGCAGATTCTTGGACGCTCTTCCTTGCCCTCTCTTCCTGAGGTGTTCAGCCTGGTTCAGCAGGAATTTGATCGGCGACAGACTTGGACTCCTGATCCTCCCCCTGATGGCTCTACCTTGGCGGCTCAGTTTGGGGTTCGGGCAAATCGTGACTCAAGGCCCAAATCCAGTGACAAGTACCACCTGCTCTGTGACTATTGCGGGAAGGCCCGTCATACCCGGGAGACTTGTTTTCGGCTTCATGGATTTCCTACACCCCGTGGTGGTTCTTTCTCTCGTGGCGGTCATGGTTTTGGGCGCTCTTCGGGTCGCTCTACACAGCCTCGCTCCGCACATCTGTCTGGTGGTTTCGACGAGCCGCAGCTTCCACCTGTCTCGTCCGCACCCACATTGGTTCTGTCATCTGATGAGATTCTTGCCTTTCGTCGCTTGATGCATGGACAGTCCTCTGAGCCTCCTGTTTCTTCGTCCTCGTACGCCCTCAGGGACCACCAGGTTCTCACGCTACCTCCTCTCGTCCCTCTACTCACTGGATCATCGATTCTGGAGCTACGGATCACATGACCGACTCCTCTTCAGGTTTTGTGTCCTACCTTCCTGAGTCTGGTCGAGACAAAGTGAGCATTGCGGATGGTTCCCTCTCTCCGATTGCCGGAAAGGGTTTCATCCCCTGCTCCTCTCTTACCCTTTCCTCTGTTCTTCATGTTCCGAACTTTACCCGAAATCTCCTCTCTATTAGTCATTTAACTAACTCTATGAACTATTCTGTGACTTTCTTCCCTTCCTCTTGTATCTTTCAGGATCTGAAAACGGGAACGGTGATTGAAACTGGTAGTCTGGTGGATGGTCTCTATGTGTTCGTTTATTCCACCCCAGTCTCTTCTCCTCAAGCTCTTCATGTGGATCAGGCTGCTACTTTGGAGTCCTGGCACTGTCGGCTGGGACATCCATCTATCCTTTCCATGAAACGCTTATTTCCTACTTTCTCTATTGTTTTACTTAATAAGTTTAGTTGTGATGCTTGTGACCGTAGTAAACATCATCGTGTTTCTTTTCATCATGCTTCTTCTCCCAGTACTGCACCTTTTCATTTAATACACAGTGATGTTTGGGGCCCTTGACCAGTTGCATCTATTTCAGGTTGTTTTTGGTTTGTGACTTTTATTGACTGCTTCTCTCGCACCACTTGGGTTTACCTCATGAAAGCGAAAAATGAGATTTTTACTTTGTTTCGGGGTTTTCATAACATGGTTTTAACCCAGCTTGCCACCCCTATTAAATTCTACGCACGGATAATGGTCGAGAATTCATTGATTCCGCCTTCGAGCAATACTTGGCTGATCATGGGATTGTCCATCAGACATCTTGTGCCTACTCCCCCGCTCAAAATGGGGCGGCTGAACGTAAGAATCGCCACCTCCTAGAAGTTGCCTGGTGCCTCCTCCTTCACATGCACCTTCCTAAATACTATTGGGTGGATGTTGTGCTCACCGCGGCCTACCTTATCAACCATATGCCCTCCCGTGTTCTCGGGTTCAAAACTCCTCTCACCACTCCTTGGGTGCCACCTACCACTCTACAACCCCGTGTCTTTGGATGTGTTTGTTTTGTCCATATCTATCACCACACGAAACTTGATGCTCGTGCGCACAAGTGTGTTTTCATTGTCTATTATCCTACCCAGAAAGGGTATAAGTGTTTTGACCCAGTCCGCAAGAGGGTTTTCGTTAACATGGACGTCACCTTCCGTGAGTCTGAGCGCTATTATGGGTCCTCACTTTAGGGGGGGGTCTCCTACACCGGAAGTGAGTCCCTTCTCACATTTTGACACTCATTCTTCCACTCCTCTACCTATTCCTTCGGGATATCATCCCTCTCCGCCTACGTCTACTACTCCATATGTCCCACCTGCAGAGGCCCCGATTACTAAAACTCTGCAGGTTTACTCTCGTCGTCCAAAGGGATCAAACACACGGCACACCATCTGGATTTCAGAGCACCAACCTGACCCGTCGCCAGGATCCATCATTCCTACGGAAGGTACCTCTACTCGACATCCCTTATCTCAATTCGTTTCTTACTCATCCCTAACAGCTTCCCATAGAGCATTTGTTTCCTCCTTGTCTTCTGTTTTTATCCCAACTTCGTGGCATGATGCTCTTTCCCACGATCGGTGGAGGTCAGCTATGGTTGAAGAAATGGATGCCCTAGAAAAAAAAACAGCACATGCGACCTGGTACAACTACCACCAGGAAAGAAAGTTGTTGGATGCAAATGGGTATTTGTTATTAAGCAGAACACCTCGGGAGTCATTGAAAGATACAAGGCAAGGCTAGTGGCAAGAGGCTACACTCAGTCGGCGGGCATTGATTATCAGGAAACTTTTGTTCCTGTTGCAAAGATGAATTCGATAAGGATCCTCATGTCTTGTGATGCCTGCAAGGGATGAGAGCTTTGACAATTGGATGTGAAGAATGTTTTTCTTCATGGAGACTTGGAAGAAGAGGTGTACATGGCTCTACCTCCGGGGCTTACTCCTAGTGGATCAGAAGGGAAGGTATGCAGATTAAAGAGGCCGCTCTATGGTCTGAAACAATCCGCCAAAGCCTGGTTTGGCAGATTCCACAAAGCCATGAGCAGATTCGGGTACCTTCAGAGTAATGCAGATCATACCCTGTTTATCAGAATCAACAAAGGAAAATTAGCCGCTCTGATTGTTTGTGGATGATATTATAATAATTGGTGATGACAAGGAGGAGATCCAGGCTCTAAAAGGAAAATTGGCAAAGGAATTTGAAGTAAAAGATTTGGGTGACCTCAAATACTTTCTCGACATTGAGCTTGTGAGGTCAAAGCATGACATCTTCATGTCTCAAAGGAAATACACACTCGACCTCCTTGAAGCCACTGGGATGAGCGGATGTAGACCCGCTGACACTCTCATTGAAGTCAATCACAAGCTAGGTAGGGATGATGGTGACACGATTGAAGTCATTCCTGGCTTCCAGAGGCTTGTTGGAAAATTGATTTACTTATCTCACACTCGCCCAAATATCTCCTATGTTGTGGTGTTCTCAGCCAGTTTATGCACTCTCCAAAGGCCCGTCATGTCGATGTTGCACTTTGTGTCCTCCGATACCTCAAGTCCTCACCAGGAAAAGGCATTTTGTTCTCACCAAATAAAGAGTTGACTATTGAGGTTTACACTGATGCAAACTGGGCTAGATCGCCCTCTGATAGACGTTCCACGACTGGATATGACTCTATGGTTGGTGGAAATTTGGTTACCTGGAGAAGCAAAAAGCAACATGTTGTGGCAAGATCCAGTGCTGAGGCCGAGTTTAGGGCAATGGCTCACAGCATCTGTGAAGGGCTATGGATCTCAACCATTCTGAGAGATATTGGGTTTAAAGGAAGTGAGTCTATCCGGTTATATTGTGATAGTAAGGCTGTCATCTCCATCGTCCACAATCCTGTGCAACATGATCGTACGAAGCACATTGAGATCGATAGACATTTCATCAAGGAGAATATTGACAGAGGAACTGTGGTGACCCCGTTCGTACAATATGGTCAACAACTGGCCGACGTTTTCACAAAGAGTCTGAGTTTCAGTGTGTTCACAGACCTTATTGGCAAGTTCGGCATGACAAACATTACACGCCCAACTTGAGGGGGGGTGTTGAGTTATGTGTTATTATCGTATTGGGTTGTATGTTGTAACTATAAATACCCTTGGTATATGGAATGAAGTATCTTCTTTTCCCTTTCAACAATATGATTGAATATTGTAAGTAATAAAAATATTATTCTGCTCCGTGAACCTTTATTTTCAAAATGTACGGGAAGTTGAACTACTGCTTCACCGAACTTCAATAAACATATGCATAATTTCAAAGAAACGATGAAATAGGGCAAAGAAAACTAGTATAGTGACTACTCAAAAATCAAATGCACCTTTCCATTGCATATTGAGTAAGATAGATGGGAGTTGGATCAATTTCATTTGTAGAACTATATGGTTGCACTGCCCGGATATCATCCAAACCTAGCACAGCATCTGCATGTTCATGGGTCAAAATAATCTGCAGTCAACAACAACAAAATGTCTGTTAGCAAAATAGAATCTATCACTACAGCAAAATCTCCCTTGATCATCAATATTTGTTGTATTAGTACTGGTAGCAATATGGTGATATTAAAGATGTGAACACTCCAATGAAGTAAAGTAGCATTTATAATTCAAAATGAAGAAATATATATATGCACACATAGACCGTGCTTAGGTAATGTGCACGCACACGAGACAAAATGCACTTTCCAAAACATTTTACAACAAAAGCAGAATATCACAATATAATTTTCTACAATTTAACTTTTAAAGTAAGACTTCATTTATATAGAAAAACTTACCATTAGAAATACTCTTATGAGAATTATATCTAAAAATTTATACATGCCGGAGTTTGAAATAAAAGAATTTATTATTCCAAAAAATCTACTTATTACATGGGATGTTCCTCTCTTTATATAGAGTAGAGTAAAAGGAATAATGTACATATGGAGATGTGAGATTAAATACAAGGACGAGAAAACAACAATGGGCCCCTATGTGTGTTTTTGATCTTGGACTTTTAACGCTCTCTTGCAGGCTGTATCATATATATCAATCATTCACACTAGGCACGAATATCTGAAAAAAATGAAGAAATTGGAATGGTAAAGAGGCTGGTCAACTTTTGATCTGAAAAAACAAATAGTGCAAATTTAGTTTTTGATAACTTCCACTCCAATAAAGTGGGCATTCAACTTCAAAATGTTGTGTTATTTCACGAAACACTAGATTTTTACATAAGTAGATAGTAGTTTTATTACCACAAAACATCAGTAGAGAATGACTGTAGAATTCTCTCAAGTCATTTAGAAGTGTTCTCAACCACTTCAATTCACACGCAGACTGACTCATGTTTCTATATTCATCTTCGGCATTTGACCTGAATACTACTGATTGTTTCTTATTTTTCCATGTGACCAGATTTTCTCTAACATATGTGCATAATTCAGAAATGAATTCTTGACCTTTTTTATCATTTGCATCGCTTGCATCAAAGTATGCCTCAATGCGTAGATGATTGTTCCTTTGAAACAATAGTCCTTTTTCAGTAGACCTTTTGATATATTCTAATATCGTTAAAGCAACTTCTAGGTGACACTTTCCAGGAGCCTGCATGAATTGATTAACCCTCCCAATAGCAAAGTAAATGTTAGGATTGGTTATGTTAAAATAAATGAGTTCACCGACCAGATGCCCGTACTGAGTAATGTTATATAGAAAAGGGGATTTCTTATCCCAAAGTTTGTCAACGCCCATAGAAATAAGGTTCCGACCAGGCTTTGTTCCAAGAAGACTTGTTACGTCAAGTAGATCCGAGGCATACTTTCTTTGGGAAAGAACTATGTGGTTATTGTGTCTCGCAATTTTGATTCCCAAGTAGTATTTGGGAGATCTCAAATATTTTGTAACAAAGTGTTCTTGGAGATGTCTCTTTATCAACTTTATTTCAAAAGAGTCATCTCTAAATGTCATTGACGTAGACAACAAACACAACTTATCCTTTGTCAGTCTTTCGTATAAAGAGAAAATGAACCGCATTGCATCTGGAGATTTCAATCATAGATGACTTGGTTGAACTTGTCAAACTATGCTCGAGGGCTCTATTAAAGATCATAAATGGTCTTTCGTAGTTTGCAGACTTGATACTCTTCCTAAGCAACATAACCAAAAGGTTGCTCCATATAGATTTCTTCATGTAAGTCACCATAAAGGACATTTTTTACATCAAACTGAGAAATTTGTCAATTTTGATTGAAGAAAGTACTCGGATAATACTGATGCGGGCAACCAGAGAAGAAGTGTCAAAAAAATCAACATCATATGTATAAGTGAATCCCTTCGTAATCAGACGAGCCTTGTAATGGTATACGGTGCCATCAGGGAGAAACTTGATGACAAAGACCTAACGACAACCAACAACATTTCGCCCTGAGATGGTGTGGGGACAAGAATCCAGGTATCCTATGATGTCAAGACAGAGATTTTCCCATCCACAGTCGCTTTCCAGCAAGGTATACGAAGAGCTTCCAGATATGTGGTAGGAACTGTGGTGGTAAAGAGTACCCAGGAAAACTTGTTGCAGGAAGGACTGAGGTTGGAATATTACACAACATTAGTAAGAGGATGTTATGTACTCCCCCTTATCCCTTTCTGCAAAGCCAAGGGAATATCCAAGTTTGAGTCTGCTGTGGTGAAGGAACCTTCCAAAGAGGAGAGTGTTGTCCTGGGAGCTGACAGTGTGGTCTCTAGAGTGGAAGGATGGGGATATATAGGGAAGCAAGGGGTCGATGATAATGATAAGAGAAGGGCAAAAGAGAAGGTCTACTGCAGGAGTGTTTGTCAGTTATGGGATATCTATTATCTAGTGAAGGAGCATGAATGATAAGGAATGATGAAACAATAGTGAATTGAGGAGAGGTGGTAGAGAGAGGAGGATCTCAAGAGTAACAGTCTCCCAGTCTTTGGAGAAATAAGGGGTGGACACAAAGAAAGTAATATCAGCTGAGACATGCTGACGTTAAAGATAGGGTCAAAACAGTGATACTGCTGGCGAGTTGGAGAGTACCCCACAAAAATACATTTGGTGGTGCGAGCGAAGAGTTTATCGCGACCCAGCGCAAGAGTGTGAACGAACGGAGTACAACCAACACACGTAGAGTGAGGGGAAGAGGTGTACTGGTAGGATATAGAAGAGAGAATGGAGTCTTACCTTGAAGGGTAGAAGAAGGCAAACGATTAATTAAAAAAATGAAAAATTGAGAATCGCATGAAAGTAATAGGTGTGAGGAACATGCATCTGGCATAGCAGTATTTGAGCAACATCGAGGAGATGACGATTTGTTTGTTCGATCGCACCATTTTGTTGGGCGTAATGGAAACAACTAGTCTGATGAATAATATTATTGGAGGTGCGGAAAGATAAGAACTACTAACTCATGTATTCCTTTGCATTATCGGTCCAAAATAATTTTAAGCAGAAAACAGAACTGAATGTGAATTTCATTATAAATTTTGAGAAAAAAAAAGTTTTCAGAACGTTCTTTCAAAGATACACTCAAGTACAACAAGAGAAATTATCAATAAAGTTACAATGTACAAACTGCTTCCAACAGATTTGGAGAAACTAGGACCCCAGATGTCTGAATGAATAAGGTCAAAAGGACGAACAAAACTTTTACAAAGTTTAACATGGAAAGAAACACTATGATGTTACTACCCTCAAGTTTAACATGGAAAGTAACAATATTATAAATAAATCTGGATCTATTTATCAAAATAGGAGTGACCGCGCACCTACTATCCTCAAGCGAACGATCTAGGCACAAGACTAGGAACACAAGGGATAGACCCAAGGTCTCAGAGTGGAGGTCCCACCGCATACCCGAAAGACTAACAAGTTCTTCCCCTCTCAAGCCAAAGACTAAGCTAAGACACCTTCGGAGGGCACTCTTGGCAGACCGGAACATCTAAGGAGGATCTCAAGACCAACTCTCTCCTATCCGGATGTGTCTCCTTGGGTCTATGCAAAATGCTACTCATCCGCCCTACCGATGGCGTAACCCCGCCGAACAGCTCTACCTTACGCAGCCCCGATTGGGCCGCCAATAACGTAACTTCATTGCTCTAAAAGGCTATCAAACCCTCGAGGGCTTCCCGGTAACTTTATCTCGAGGTCCCCACGGGGCGAACGGTTCACGAGAATACCGCTCGCCTAAGACAGAAAGATAAATAACATACATACAACAGCACATGCATTTTAATTTACAGGAATATAAATTTCATACTGCGGCACGCAGGCTGGCAACATAAGCAAAATATGCCTTCGAGGGCCGACACAAACTTGGGCTTAAGCCCGCTATGTCCCGCTTGGTACTGCAGCACGTGTACGTCAACGTCTCGACAAGCGGCGGCAAGCTAAACATTGGTTGACTAAAAGCAGACCAATTACATTGCGCTCACCCCTTTTTCGGGGCTATGATGCTTATTCCCTGCAAACAGATAATATACAGCTTCCACGGAGTCTTCTCCGGGAAACCCAGAACATCATCAATCCGGCTCACACGTCCGGATGGGCTTCACACGGCATGCCTAAATCCGTATTCATGCTTTCGGATAGTAAATGCAATTAATTGCGGGGATGTAAACATCAACCCGTCGGAGAGCCCCATTTCCCCCACCCGTCGGTGGAGAGGAGTTTTCATGCAAATATGAAAATTGAGGGTTTCACCTGCCCAAGAAGAAATTTTGTTACCCTTAACGCGTGTTTTGACGGCGGTGTCGGGAGGGGAGCTCCTGGTTATTCTTGCTGAAGGCAGTGCCTGGAGAGGAGCTCCTAGCCGACCTTGCTCCAGGCGACTGCGGCGGTGAAGGAGAGCTAGGGCTCGGCCAGCCTTGCTCTAGGCGGCTGCGACAGTGAAGAAAAGGCTAGGGCTCGGCCAGCCCCTGCTCCAGACGGATCTTGCTCTTGGCGGCGCCGGTGGCCGATCTTGCTCTAGCCGGTGGCGGGAGAGGAGCTCCCGGCCGACCTCACTCCAAGCGGTGGGAGAGGAAGAGAGCTCGGGAGAGGGAGGCTCGGGCGGCCCTTGCTTGGACGGCGACGGTAGAGGAGAGGGGCTGGGGAGAGAGAGCCTCGGGCGGCCCTTGCTTGGACGGCGACGGGAGAGGAGAGGGGTTGGGGAGAGAGAGCCTCGGGCGGCCCTTGCTTGGCCGGCGACGGGAGAGGAGTGGGGGAAAATGGGGGGGGAGAAAATGCGGCTGCCTCCTCCCTTGCCCTAAGTCCTTCTTCTTTTCTTCTTCTTTTCCTTCTTTCTCCTTCTTTTCCTGCCCTGTCCCCGAGCCCCCCCCCCCCCCTCCTCCTTTCTCTTTTTCTTTTTTGCTGTCTTTTGTTGTACCCGACTCCCTCCCCCTTCTCTCTTTCTTTTTGCCTTTTTTGCTTTTGTATGTATGTATATATAAAATATATATTATGATATTAATATATATAATATTAATATATTATAATATTAATATATATTTTTATAAAAAGCCTTTA
The DNA here is from genome assembly GCA_039583875.1 of Platanthera guangdongensis. NCBI lineage: Eukaryota > Viridiplantae > Streptophyta > Magnoliopsida > Asparagales > Orchidaceae > Platanthera > Platanthera guangdongensis. The sequence continues at coordinate 284,155,239 of CM077153.1, forward strand.
CACATAAAATCTCCACACGCATGCACGAGCACTCATCGCTCAGAGCACGCTACCTGGGGAGAATCTCACTCGGCCGGATACGGGGTTGTACACAATCCTCACTCTTTTTGAGGTTGGCACAAGCTCGGAAAGAAATGTCCAACCCAAGTATCTGGCGAGTGGGAGTCGACTCGAAAAAAAAGGTTTGAGAAATCTAACTTTAGCATTCTGAACATATATAGCAATTCCCATAATGTAGAAGGACGGAAAACTCCATTTTTGCACAAATTGCCAAGGGATTTGCTCCTAATCCCATATTAGATGTAAATAAAATATCGTATTTGTTTTGAGGCTTGTGCGAACTGATCACTATTAGCAAGTTTCTTCTTGGTAATTTCTTTTTTAACTTTTAGCCGTCGCCATATTCTCATCTAATCTGATGGTGATGAAGTTCATGATTATCCAACTCTTGAGCTGATGACTTTCATGTCACACGTTATACCTTATTTATTTCTTCTGAACCTGGCTTTATTGATTTTAGTAAATTTATTTTTTGTCATACTTATGTTTTAAATGTGTAAAAATAGGTCATCTTTCTTGTGATGAAATCATAGATTTAATCTTAGCGCACCTTCCCACCCAGACCAGATTTCTGGGTTGTGAATGTGAATATTTCAAGTTCTGATGTTAAATCTCATTTTATTCCTGTAATATTCAATATTGTCCTCTATTTTCTATGATCTTATCAATAAATCTTGTTTTATTTATCTCAACCTTAACATTATCACTCTCAGTGACAATCGTGCTCTGCGAGCGAAGGTCCTGAAAATACCAAGCAGTAGGAGAGAATGAGACATAGCACTGCAATTGATGTGAAAGAGCATTGCTAGACAACAAATTGCAAGAAAATTTTGGGACACATAAAGTGACGTTCAACTGGATAAAATAGACGGTAATCACAACTCCAAATCACAACTCCAAATCCACAACTGAAGAAGAGGAGCCATCAACCACAAAAATACGGGTGGTAACTGGTAATGCTTCTCGAGATGGCAAAAGGTGGTGAAGGAGATGCATCGGTGAATGACCAAGACAATGATGACACTAAAGCGGAGAAGGAGAGACGGCAGATGTAGAGAAAGTGGGAAATATCGTCAAGGTAGTAGAGACTGACGTTTTCAGTCTCAGTGACAATCGTACTCTGCGAGCGAAGGTCCTGAAAATACCAAGCAGTGGGAGAGAATGAGACATAGCACTGCAATTGATGTGAAAGAGCATTGCTAGACAACAAATTGCAAGAAAATTTTGGGACACATAAAGTGACGTTCAACTGGATAAAATAGACGGTAATCACAACTCCAAATCCACAACTGAAGAAGAGGAGCCATCAACCACAAAAATCGGTGGTAACCGGTAATGCTTCTCGAGATGAGAAAATATGAGTGAGTTCTCAGTTATATAACTGGAGGCATCGAAATTGATGAGTCACTTACTCTTTGTAGCAGTATGTGCACTACCTGAAGAAGTGGCAATGGGAGGTAGATTGCTTGGAGGCATTGATGAGAGTCTCAATATCGACTAAAGAAAACCAGAGACCGGACTCTGGTGGTCAGAAGTGGACGGCGGGCAAAAGGCTAAGGCTTAATGGTAACTGACATGGGCCTGAGGAAGGAGGTGCGGATGCTTCACAAAGAATTTCTCAACAAGATGACCAAGCCATCCACAATGGGAGTAAAAGGAAGGCGAGATCCACCATGACCCCAGTGCGCCCTCCACGACCACGGTGAGCTCCACGACCAATTGTATAAGCAAAATGGTCTGAGGGCAGAGAGGACATAATCGGAGGTCGTTGCAGAAGATTGGTAACAACAAAGACGCGAGTGGTTATAGCATCTAAAGTAGAAGTGGTTGGTTCTCTCAAGATCTGTTGGTGTATCACCTCGTAGGAATATAGAAGATGCAGGAGATAGCAGACAACAATGAGTTCCTGAAAATATATCTGCTAAGTGGCAAAGTCAGCAGAGAGGAGCCGATGCTGGAGAAATCCTGCGCCAAGAGATTGAACTTCTTGATACGCAGCGTCGAGAGAAAATGTTGGTCGAGGAGACTAGAGTACAGGGCGTAGATGTGAGATGTTTTGGCACTTTTGGAGTAAAGGGTAGCAAGATAATTCTCATGTTTCCTTTACAGTGTTGTCATGACGGATGAGACGAACATGCATCTGAAATACTATTTGCAAACCAAGTAGGAATCAGAGCATTATTAGCGTCTCTCAACCAGCAGGTAGGAGATGCAGGGACATGAGGTGCAACGGTGAGATGATGTTGTTTGCATTGAGATCGTAAAAGAAAGGTGAAAGAAAAACTATAATCTGGATAATTTGGGTCTCGTAATTTGGAAGTAGTCCAATGATTTCCAGACGCGGTGGAATAAACTGTGGGTGTAGGAGCAAGAGTGTTTGAAGGTGTAGCCATAGATCAGTGGAGCGCAACGAGCAAACATTAAATTTCGCAAAAGTCGGCGTAAGAGGTCTGCAGGATAGCGCACAAAGACAGCGAATTTTGTGAGAAGTTGATACAGGAGAACAAGCGAAGCTTAGATCTGCGCATGAGACTAGGTGGGCTCTATGAGTAACATGGTCTATGGCGAGCTCTGCAAGAAGTCGTCGCAGGAGACTAGGCGGCGAGTTCTGCGAGATAGAAGATTGTGCGCAGAAGTCGGTAATAGTCGTAGTCACATGATGAACAGTGACTGTGTGAATTTAATACCAAACTGGAAATAGCCGCACGATGAGCACTCGCTGCAAGTTCACAGTTGCACAAGAAGCAGTCGGCACGAGTTCGTAGTCCCCTGATGCCTTCCAAGAAGCGAGGAGCAGCAAGACCTTTCGAGAGAGAGCAAGAGTCTGTGAGGGTAAGTCGTTGCGATTTTGATGTTGTAGGAGCAAAATTCTAAATGTTGATTGTTGCGAGTACGACGTCAAGAGGTGTTGCGAGTTCAATGTCTTGAAAGCAAAGTTTGGATGTCGATTGTTGCGAGTACGATGTAGGGAGATGTCGCGAGTTCAATGTTCGATTGCAGGCGGGGCGAGCTTAAAGGGAGGATTCGTAGACGTTCGTTGATTCCAGTAAAGTCTATAAAAATCTCGTTGGGGGGGCTTGTTTTGATTGTCGATTTTGATCGATAAGAGGGAAAATGGCGAGCTTAAGTGGATTGCTTGGCGAGATCTGGGTGAGTGTTCGTGTGGCCGGGACAGTTATGCGAAATCGAAAATATTTTGTACGAGGCCTGGAATATTCACGTGAAAAGAGAGTCACGTGAGATTTCGTTAGGCTCTGATACTATGTGAGAGTTCGAAATAAAAAAAACTATTATTCCAAAAAATCTAATTATTACATGGAGTGCTCCCCTCTTTATATAGAAGTGGAGAAGGACTGTGTTATGAAAGGTGCACCAGACGCACAGGGCCTCACCTCTGCAAGGTAGAGGAGGATGAGGTGCCCCAGGCACGCCTACGCACACGCCTAGCTGAACTTCAAGGCACACCAAAGGCGTGCCTTAGGTTTCAAGGCCCTTTCTATTATTATTTTTTGTGTTCTCTGGATCAAATCTTATTTACATGTCCTAGACTAGCAAGAATGGCATCTGCTTCAACTGCATCAAATATTTTCGCACCAAAGTCCTAATTGAAGTTTTCAAATTGTGCTCATTTCATTGAAATTCAATGAATTGGACGCTGATTATGCTCAGTTCACTGAAATTTAGTGAACTGGACACTGAAATTCAGTGAACTGGACGCTAGAAAATCAATGAATTGGGCGGCCAGTTCACTGATTTTCAGTGAACTGGGCACCCAATTCACTGAAAAATCCGTGAAATGGATGTCCATTTCACTGAAAATCAGTGAACTATGCGTCCAATTCACTTAATTGTTATTTGATTACTTATAAGATAATAAAACAAATGAAATTGTACATAAATTTTAGAGTGCACAAACTATAAATGAATCATTACAACCATACAGATGTACATTTATTCATAAAAATGATTATCTTTTTTTCATTTTTGTCTTACGTGTCTCAGGCGCGCGCGCGCTGAGCCTAGGCTCCAAGACCCCTTTTCGCGGCTCGATGCATCGTGTGTCATTAATAACTTAGGAGAAAAAGGAAGAATGTACATTTGGAAATGTGAGATTAAATATGAAGAGAAAACTACAATGGGTCCCTATGTGGGCTTTTGATTTGAGCTTTAACAACACAAATAGAAAGAAAAGCCAATCATATGGTAAAAATTATGAAATGACAATAAGGTCATTTATATGTGAAAAACAATTGTTGTGGTAATTATTCTTAAATGCAATGAAGTCAAATTTTTGGACTAACATGGCCAATCTACTTAACGTTTTTATTTTATGAATTTGGTTTAGTAATGTGTTAAGAGTTAGTAGTATTTATATTATTGAGTTTATTCTCACACCGCCTATCGGATTTGGGTGTCTTGTTGTATCTCCTATATTATGCTCCTTTGTGGAAGAATAAAATTGCACATTTGATTTCTCTCTACATGGTATCAGAGCCAACGATCTGAAACCTAACAAATGAAATTTTTTTCCCGTGATTCTGGTCCGCTACTGCTCTTCTCCACCACCCCCACCCCCCCCCCCCGACCCGTGATTTTTTTTCTTTCTCCCGCAGGCAGCTATGGCACACGCCAGACGCTCCCGCTCATGTCGACAAAGTCGATCGTTGATCCCGTCGACAGGAGCGGCGTCACTGCCACCGTGTGCTGCTTCCGCATGCGTCATCGATGTCGTATGCTTCTTTCGCCATGCGACATCGTCGTTGTGGACTGCTGTCGAGCCGCTCATTCCCGTCGACGACGACGTCTGCTCTTTCATCGACGACGACGCCGACGTCTACTTCTCTGCGCCGCTCCTCTGCGTTGTCGTGATGCTCCTCTGCGTTGCTCCTCTGCGCTGTCGTGTTGCTTCTCTGTGCTGCTCCTCTGCGCCGCTCCTCTGTGTTGTCGTGTATGCTCCTCTACGTTGCACCTTTGTGTTGTTGTGCTGCTTCTCTGCGCTGCTCCTCTGCGCCGCTCCTCTGTGTTGTCGTGCAGCTCCTCTGTGATGTCGTGCTACTTCTCTGCGCTGCTCCTCTGTGTCGCTCCTCTGCGCCGCTCCTCTGTGTCGCTCCTTTGCGCCGCTCCTCTGCGTTGTAGTGTTGCTCCTCTGCGCTGCTCCTTTGCGCTGTCATGTTGCTCCTCTGCGTTGTTGTGTTGCTCCTCTGCGCTGTCGTGCTGCTTCTCTGCGCTGCTCCTTGCCAGCTGCGCGCTCAGCTTTTCCTGCAGGCCTTTTATTGTCGTTGCGCCTCCTCCTCCTGCACCTCCATCCTGCGCTTGATCTGCAGGACCGTGCCTCCTCCCGCCTTGGTCTTGCGGCTCCGGCCGTCGACAACTCTGGCTTGCCGCCGCCTCCTCTTCCGACTTGGTGGATCCATGTTGTTGTTGCTGCGCATGAGCCTCTTCGTCTCAGTCTAGTTTTTTTTTCGTAGCTGCTTTTTTAAAAAAGTTGCTTGTGGTTGTTGAATAAAAGTTTGTCTCTTTTCAATTTCGGTCTTGCTTCACGTGATCTGGGTTCATGTACCCGACGAGGGTCTCACACGTGCACGTGGTCTACGTGAGAGGTAGTGTACGTCACGGCCTCCAAGCATAGTACATGCCTTCTTGCACGTATTCCACGTGGGGGGGGGAGTATTTTTGATAACGGCGACACGGATGCCTCTTTCCCGACTCATACCTTAATCACACATGGCCCTCGGGTTGATTTCGTTTTTGTTTGTGTCTCCTCATTTCTTTTCTTCGCTTTGTGGTAGGAATGGTTTGACATTTTTGGTTGACCTTGTTTCAGCTCTGGGTGTATCCAGCGTGATCATGGTCGGTTTGTGGACCAATGTCGCGTGGATTTTTCCTGGTTGTAGTATCACCGGTGACACGTGGTTGGGCCTCGGTGGCTGCTGTTTTGTCCCATGTTGTCAACCTTCTTTTACCTTTCATTTTATGTTGTGTTCAAGCTGTAGGTTTCCCCCCCAGCTTGAGGGGGAGTGTTAGAGTTAGGCTTCATTTGGTTCGGCGGTGGCGGGTCGATCCGGCGGGTGGAAACGGAGTGTTTGAACCGGAGGAGTGAGGTGGCTTCTCCAAACGGAGCTTTTTTGGGCGTTTCTCAAGGCGGACGGGTGGAAACAGAGCAAACGCTGCTGGAGGTTCATTTGTTTACCCGTCTTCTGGCTGCGTTTGCCCCAAACGGAGCGGCAAAACGTCGAACCAAATAGAGCCTTAGTAGTATTTATATTATTGAGTTTAGCCTCACACCGCCTATCGGTGTTGGGTGTCTTGTTGTATCTCTTATATTATGCCCCTTTGTGAAAGAATAAAATCGCACATTTGATTTCTCTCCTACAATATGTAAAGGATGCTTAAATATAACCAAATACTCTTCACACTGTAACAAATCATCTTTTAAAAAATGTACAAAATATTAGTACTTATATATTAAAATATAATTTTAAGAATATAAATTCATGTTATAAGTAGAAAAGTTCAGTTTCTTTATTACTAAAATTTGTACTACAATTTATTTAGATTTTATTGTGTAGAAGTTTTTACCTATTGGGATAGATTCGATGAGTATAATAGGGTATTAAACTTTTCGTTTAAAATATAAATAAATAGTCTGTCTATCAACCAATGGATTCGATTTAATTTACATAACCCATCAAAGAAAGAAAAATGAGCTTGCCAAAATAGAAGACTAGTAATCTATCAAAATTAGCAACTCAAATCACTTAAGTTTTTAATTCTACTAGCAAAAAATTACAAGTTCTATTAACCAAATTTGTTGGATTTTTCTTAGTGTGGAGAAAAGTAAAATACTAGTGAATAAAACAATTTCTTTTAAAAATTCCTCACTTAATTTTTCAACTTGATACATAAGATATATCTTTATAGAATGAGAGAAATACACAATACTTCCATTCTAAGTTGTGGGACTAAAGCTTGATGAGGATAATGAGCTCTCTTTGGGCTTTACGGGGGGCTTTTGTACATATTCATTTAACATTCCCTTGCAAGCTGGAGCATACAGATTGTAGACACCAAATTTGAATAGGAATTGATAATTGAGTGGACAAGGTAAGACCTTAGTGAGAATGTCATCAATTTGTACAGTAGCAGAAAGGAAAAAGGAGAAACTCGAGGGGAAAGAAGAAGAGACTAGGGTTAGGGTTTGAGAGTAGAGGAGGAGAATACCTGATAGTTCATGAATGATCATCCCAAGCATCCCCGGGCTATAAATACCCGGGGAAAGAGGGGGCCGGCCGGCCCCCTCAAGTGGGGCTGAACCGGAGTGGTTCAGCCCCTATCCCGCCGTTTATTGTGTGGGGGCTGAACCGGATGGTTCAGCCCCGTTGTCTTGAGCGCGCTCCTTGATCCGTCGTGAGTACTTATTGTCCCGACTTACAATCCCAAAGAACCCAAGCGGGTGTGGGGGCATAACATTCCCCTCCCCATCAAGCACCAGCTTGTCCTCAAGGTGGAAGTCTGGAAACCGCTCTCGGAACTCTAGCAAGTCAACCCAGGAGTTGTGAGCTGCATCCATCTGCTGCCATTTGACAAGCACTGCTGGTCGGTATTCCGTGCCCGACTTCTTCCACTTGGTGAGCAAAATAGTTTCGGGGGATGGCCGCAACTCACCCGTGCTGGTTGCCTCGGGTAGGAAAGGGCTGGCCTGAACGGAAGCCCCGAGCTTTTTCTTTAAAACAGAGACATGGAATGTCGGGTGGATGCGGGACCCCGCCGGAAGATCCAAGGTATATGCGACAGGGCCCACCCGGCGTAGGATGCGAAATGGCCCGTAGTAACGTGGGGCGAGTTTCTGATTGACCCTCCGAGAGACAGACAGCTGGCGGTAAGGTTGGAGCTTGAGGAAAACCTCATCGCCCACTGCGAATTCCCGTTCGGTGCGGTGTTTGTCTGCCTGCGCCTTCATGCGGTCCTGAGCGACCCGCAGATTGTCCCGAAGTACGGCTAAGGTGCGATCCCGGTCCTGAAGTGTCCGTTCCACGGCTGGAAGAGCGGTGCTGGCGGGTTCATAAGAGCTCAAAGTAGGGGGAGGACGGCCGTACACCACCTCGAATGGGTGAGCTTGCTAGCCGTGTGGAAAGACGTGTTGTAGCAGTACTCCGCCCAATGCAACCAACGGGTCCACGTGCGCGGCTCATCCATCACAAAACACCGCAAGTAAGTCTCCACCCCCCTGTTGAGGACCTCCGTCTGTCCGTCAGTCTGAGGATGATGGGCGGTGCTCATGCGTAGCGTGGTACCCTGTAGCCGAAAGAGTTCCTTCCAAAAACTGCTGATAAAAACCGGATCTCTGTCGGAAATGATGGAGCGCGGAAGTCCATGGAGGCGCACAATCTCCCGCGCAAATAACTCTGCAACTGTCTCCCCGGTGTACGGATGGCTCAAAGGCAGGAAGTGACCATACTTGGAGAGCTTGTCTACCACCACCAGAATGACGGTCTTGCCGTGGGACTTGGGCAGTCCGTCAATGAAGTCCATGGAGATGGTATCCCAAACCTGGTGCGGAATCTCTAGCGGAGTGAGGAGCCCGGCTGGTGATGTGGTCTCGTACTTCTGGCGCTGGCAAACCTCACACTCCCGCACAAATTGCTGCACATCTCGCCGCATTCCTTTCCAGAAAACATTGGCCCTAAGCCGTTGAAGAGTCCGCAGGATTCCCCCGTGGCCGCCGGTGGGAGAGGCATGAAACTCCTGCATCATCGTTGTCCGCCACGGCGACGCGGATGGAATGACCACTCTGCCCTGAAAGTAAAGCCGCTGGCCCTGAAGATGATAGCCCGGCTCCGTCTCCTTACCCTGCTGTAGCGCCTCAACAATGGTGCATAACTCGGGGTCCTGGAGTACCTCTGCCTGTATCTCGTCCAAGGTGGTGACGACCGGTCCCGACACGAGAGAGAGAGAGCTCTCTGGTAGGCGGGAGAGGGCGTCGGCAACCACATTATCTCGGCCCCGCCGTACACAATCTCGTAGTCATACCCCATCAGCTTGGTTAACCACTTCTGCTGCAATGGGGACGCTAAACGCTGCTCGAGGAAGTGCTTCAGACTAAGATAGGGCCGCCACATTTCGACTGCATGGATAATGGCCAACATCTCTTTCTCGTACGTCGAAAGTCCCAACGTCCGAGGGGCCAAGGCCTTGCTGAAGTATGCGAGCGGCCGACCCTCCTGCATCAGAACTGCCCCGAGGCCGACGCCAGACGCGTCAGTCTCCACCACGAACTCTTTAGCGAAATCCGGCAGGGCTAACACCGGTGTAGTCGTCATGGCCTGTTTCAAGGCCCGGAAGGCCTCATCTGCTTCGGTGCTCCACTGGAAGGCATCCTTCTGTAACAGTTGGGTAAGAGGACGAGCGATCTTGCCGTAGTCCTTCACAAAACGGCGGTAGTATCCCGTCAAGCCGAGGAAGCCACGCAAGGCTCGCACTGTCGTGGGCTGGGGCCAAGACACCATACTAGCAATCTTCTGTGGGTCGGCCTGGACCCCACGGGCGGACACTAGGTGCCCCAGGTACTCGACCTCGCTCTGCCCGAACGAGCACTTGGACCGTTTGGCGTATAGGCGGTGCTCCCGCAGTGTGGCGAGGACATGTCGCACGTGCTCCAAATGGTCGTCCCAAGTCCTGCTATAGATTAGTATATCATCAAAAAATACCAGGACATACCGGCGCAGAAGTGGTCGGAAGATCTCGTTCATCACAGCCTGGAAGGTGGAGGGGGCGTTGGCCAACCCGAACGGCATCACCAAGAACTCATAGTGCCCGTCGTGGGTGCGGAACGCCGTTTTATGGACATCCTCTCCCTTCATGCGAATTTGATGGTAACCGGACCGAAGGTCCAGTTTGGTGAACAGACTTGCGCCGTGCAACTCATCCAGCAGCTCTTCAATCATGGGAATGGGAAACTTGTCCTTGATGGTGGAGCTATTCAGCCCCCGGTAGTCGACGCAGAATCGCCAGGAACCGTCCTTTTTCTTGACCAATATGATCGGAGAAGAGAACGCGCTGGTGCTGGGCCGAATGATGCCCGTTGCCAGCATCTCCCGTACGCTGCGTTCGATCTCCGCCTTCTGAACGTGCGGGTAGCGGTAGGGACGGATATTGGTAGGGTCCACCCCCGTCTTCAGCTGTATCTGGTGATCCCGGAAGCGCGACGGAGGAAGAGTGTGTGGCTCCTGGAAGACATCCTCGAACTGTGCTAAAAGAAGCTGCAACTGGTCCGACTCCACCTGTGTTTCGGGTCCCTCAGCCGTCACCCCAAGTATCATGGCCATCATACTCCCCTGCTCCTCCAGTCTCAGCAGACTTCGTAGTGAGATCTCCTTGGGGGGGGAGGATCGTATACCGTGTAAGCAGTAATCGGTCCCCTGCTGCGTGAACTCCAGTGTCATGCGGTCCCAGTCCGTAGTCACCCGCCGTAGTTGGCGGAGCCACTGTACCCCAAGGACCATATCGGACCCCTTAATCGGCAGGAGGTAGACATCGGTGCTACACACATATCCCGTAAGATGTATCTCCACTCCCTTCAGTGCCCCTTCGCACCGCAACTTGCTACCATCCGCGACCATGACCTGGAAAGCCGCATTCTTGTCTACTGGGTGCCCTGCCCTCAGTGCCACCTCCGGGTTGATGAAATTGTGGGTGCTCCCACTATCAATGAGGATGGTGACCCTTTGTTTGCCAATCCTGCCCTTGATCCGCATAGTGAGGGGGGCCATACACCCCTCCATGGCCTGAATCGAGACTCCAAACTCCGCCAAGTCCAACTCCTCCTCGTCCTCGATGCCCGGGGTGTCCTCCTCCTCATCCTCCTCGCGCAGCATGAAGACTTGCACCTTTTGGCAGCGATGCCCCGGGGCGTATTTCTCATCGCAGTTGAAGCACAATCCCTTCTCCTTTCTGGCCTGTAGCTCAGGCCAGGTGAGTCGCGTCACTGTCGGTCGAGCCGCCGGTGCCTGCTCCCTTCTACCTGCCGCTGGGATGGGTGGGGCTCTTGGTGGAGCCCGATTCTTCTGTCGGTTGAAGCGCTCCTCCTGTATGCGCGCCAGACTGATGGCATGACTAAGACTGCGCGGCATGTACGCATGGACCTCATCCCTCAAATGATCCCGCAGGCCGGATATGAAGCAACTGAGGAGCGTCTTCTCCTCCCAATTGACCCGGTTTGCTAGCTTCTCAAAGTCCGCTCGGTACTCCATCACTGTACCCTTCTGACGAAGCTTCTGTAGCGTGGCCTCCACATCCTCGTATTCCAACGGCCCAAAACGTGCCACGAACCCTTCCACAAAGTTGGCCCATGTTGCGTATCCGTAGGCCCGTATGAACCACTGAGCCCACTGGTATGCGTCGTCTTCCAGATGGAAGGACGCCAACTGCACCCACTGGTCATCTGGAATCTCCTGATAAGTGAAAAACAGCTCAGCCTTTTGCACCCACTCCAACGCATCCCCGCCGCGGAATTTAGGGAAATTCATGCGAGTTCTCTTCGGAGGCATGTAGGGTCGTTGATGCATGTCGCCGTGTCTCCCGTTAAACTCCGGTCCCTGTGGTGGTCGGCCGTAATGGTCATGGAAGTTCGCTCCCCCTTGGCCGCCGCCCCATTGCTGTCCTCCGCCTTGAAATCCTTGTCGGGGAGGCTGTTCGTGCCATGTTTCGCCGTTGCCGAACCTCATCGGCCCTCCCACGTGCTGTGGCGTCGGTAGAAGGCCCATTCTTCCTCCGAAATTGGCGTTGACAGCCCCGGTGGTCGCAAGGGCACTGCTGGAGCCTCGCGGGTCCGCCAGGGCTCTGCCGCGGCCCTCTCCTGGGTGGCGGAAGGACCGCCTGGTCCGCTTCCAGCCGGCACGCCCGGATGCGGCGGGTGTTGGGCGGCCCAGGTCGGCGGGTGTCGGGGGGGGTAGCTGCCCCCTGGGTGGCTGTAGTCGGCGCTCCCCGACGCCCCTGTCCAGCCCGCCTGGCTGGGCGGCGCTCCGGTCCAGGCGGGGGCCGATCCGATGCCCGCGGGCTCCGTGCGGCTCGGATCGGTCCGATCCCGCCCTGGAACAGGTTTCCGGAGCCGGCTGCCCCTCCATTGGTTGCCGGTTGGCCATTTTGCGACGCCTCCGCCTCCGAATCGCTGCCCGGAACCGCTTTTTCCCTTCAACGACTGCATCAACAGCGCCTTGATCTCTTCCATGCGTCCATCCATGCGTTCTTCCATGCTCTTCGTGGACGTGTTCAAGCGAGCCTCCATTGCCGTCACCGAATCCGCCAACCCTACGTAGTTCTCCTCTAGGGTTGCCAATCGTGACGCTTCCGCCTCCGAGCGAGTCACCATGGTCGCAGGAAAGTTGCTCTGATACCAAATGATACGATCTAGCAAGAAGTAGAGAGGAAAAGGAGAAACTAGAGGGGAAGAAGAAGAGACTAGGGTTAGGGTTTGAGAGTAGAGGAGGAGAATACCTGATAGTTCATGAATGATCATCCCAAGCATCCCCGGGCTATAAATACCCGGGGAAAGAGGGGGCCGGCCGGCCCCCTCAAGTGGGGCTGAACCGGAGTGGTTCAGCCCTATCCCGGCCGTTTTATATTGTGTGGGGGCTGAACCGGATGGTTCAGCCCCGTTGTCTTGAGCGCGCTCCTTGATCCGTCGTGAGTACTTATGTCCCGAGAACCCAAGCGGGTGTGGGGGCATAACAAAGACCTTAGTGAGAATGTCATCAATTTGTACAGTAGCAGAAACATGTTTCAGCTCCAATTTCCTCAGTTGAAGCTTCTCCCGAATGAAGTGACAATCAACTTCGATATGTTTTGTACGTTCATGGAAAACGGGACTCTTGACAATATGAATAGTAGTTTGACTATCACAAAAGAGAGTGGCTGGAGAGGAGAGTTTGACATCTAGGATCACTCAGAAGGCTTTCCAACCAACTAAGCTCTGATACTACAGAGACCATAGAACGATACTCAGCTTCGATAGATGGGCGTGAAACCACGGACTGTTTCTTGTTGCGTCAGGTGATAAGTTGTCCACCAAAGTATAAACAATATTCACTTGTAGAACGACGATCATCCAGAGAGTCGACGTAGCTAGCATCAAAGTAGGCAACAAGAGATAGGGACAACGATGGCTTGCATACAAGTCCTTGTCCAGAAGCAGTGTTTAGAAAACGGAGGTTGCAGTCAACTGCCTGGAGGTGATAAGTCTGAGGAGCATACATGAATCGATTGACAACTCCAACAACAAAGGTTATATCAGATCTTGTAATTGTGAGATAAATCAACTTCCCTACAAGCCGATGATAATACTCTGGATTTGGAAGGAGTTGGTCAGAATCAGAGGCATGAGCGTAGAGTTTGTGATTGACGTCCATAGGTGTGTCAGCAGGCTTGCATTCAGAGTTGTCAGCATCATGAAGCAGGTCAAGACAGCACTTCCGTTGAGATAGGATGAGGCCATCAGGATGTCCGGCTACATTGAGACCAAGAAAGTACCGAACATTTTCCAGATCTTCAGTTTGAAAAGAAGAGGCCAAATGTTGCTAAGATCACCAACTATCAAAATATCATCAACATAAACTAAGATAATTATTGTGCATGTCAGAGTATGGCGAGTGAACATAGAGAAGTCAGCAGAGCTTCGAGTGAATCCAACCTCACGAACAACCCGACTAAACTTGTCAAACCATGCTCATGGTGACTGTTTAAGAACATAGAAAGATTTTTTGAGGTGACATGCCTGAGACTCCCCCATAGTCTCAAATCTGGGAGGCTAGTGCATATAGACAATCTCAACTAATCGTCATTAAGGAAAGCATTTTTGTCGTCCAATTGATGCAAATGCCACTTTTGATGAACAACCAGGGAGATCAGGACACAAACAGAATTTAATTTGGCGACTGGGGAGAAAGTTTCGTCGTAGTCAAGGTCGTGTTGTTGAGTAAACCCACAGGCCATAAGACGAGCCTTAAAACATTCAACTGTCCCACTCGGACCATGTTTAATGGCGAAAACCCACTTGCATCCAACACAAGTCTGGCCAGGAGGGCGGGGGCAAGTTCACAAGTCTGATTGGCCCGAAAAACAGATATTTCCTCATCCATGGTTGTCTACCATCCCGAATGTTGCCTCCTACAAAGTGTTAGGGGTGGAAAAAAGGATAAAGAGGAAGCAAATTTGTGAAGTACTGGAGAAATGCGATGTAAGGACACATAATATGCCAAGAGGTGAGCGGTAGACAATGGTGTCGAAACGTACAGCCGCACAATATCATCAGTAGCGTGCAACTGTTGTAGAATAACGAAATGAAGTGGGCGATGAGTGTACACGCGAAGGAGAAGTGGTTTGTTGGATATGGTGGGTGGGGTTGGTATTAGAGGTGGAAGTTGCGAAGTAACATAGACAGTAGGGCGTGGAAGTGTAGGAGGTGTCAGTGGAGCCGTAGGGAAAGAATGAAAAGGCTGATCTTCGAGTAAGGTCACATCCATAGAAGTAATCACCTTGTGATCAACGGGGGAGTAACAAACATATCGTTCCTGAGTGCGAGAGTAACCAACAAACATATATCTATTGACACGAGGTGCAAGCTTGTCGTAGGAGGGGCCAATGTAGTGAAGATAGCAGGTACAATCGAATAGTTGAGAATTGGGGAGGGCGGGACTGGAAAGGGTGGTGTGGGGGATAGAGAAAACTAAACGGAGTTGCATAGTTAAGAATTAGGGAGGGCATGCGATTGATGAGATAGCACGCTGTAAAAACCGTAAAATGCCAATAAAACATGGGATCCTGCATTTGAAACATAAGAGAGTGATCCACCTCAAGAAGATGATGATTCTTGCGCTCAACCACATCATTTTGTTGAGGGGTATAAGCACATGAGGTCTGATGGATGATTCTGAACTCGGTGCAGAAATAATCAAATGCATAACTAGTGTATTCACACGCATTGTGATGCGGGACAGGAGTCCACCTGCCCGCCACCCTGGAGTCCCACTAGGGGGCCCACCTGGAATCAGCACCAGGCGGCTTTATCAGGCCCGCGGGCCGTACACCCCAACCCATCCCCGGCTCCACCACAGGACCGATAGATTGTTGAGGCTGGGGCTCGATCCCCCGACCTCCTTGATAAAGAGCTCTCAGGCGAGCTCTCATCACCAACTGAACCGCGGATCAGTTGGATGAACCTAAAGACGACAATCATCATACTGATCGTCTCTCAGCAGGCCGGCCACGAATGAGTAGATCCGGCCGGGGGTGAGTAGATCCACTATTTAGGAGCGGATCCAGGCAAAAACGGAAGCTTTGTGCGGTGGAAATAACGGATCGGAGGGTGGTAGCACTAGATCAAAATAGATCTAGGGTTTTCGGGGCGGTGGGAAGTGGATCCATGAAGGACAAGGGAAAGGACTGGCCGGCTAGGGTTGGGAAACCCCTTGGGTGGTCGGTTTTGGGGAAGGGAGGAGGCGGTGGGGGCTGGGGCCTTGGCTACAGGCCGTCGGCCTGTACAAGGAGGGGGGTGGGGTTAGGTCCGGTGGAGGAAGGGGGCTGAGCGGCGGACCAGCAGCAGGCCGACGGTGTTCGGGCGGGGGTTTGGGGGATTCCGGTGGTGGAAAAGGGGAGGGGTGATGGAAAATGATGGAGGAGGGGTAGGGGTTACCTTGGGGGAAAGTTTGGCGGCCTAGGAGTCATCACCTAGGGTTTCACGGCGTCGGCACCAAGGAGAGATAGCTGGAACACGGGAAAGCTTTTCTCCAAATCCAACAATAACTCAAACCAGCCCTCATACCTCCTATTATAAGAAGACACATTAGGGTTTCCCATCAACGGCTATGATTGGCCGGTGGGTTCGCCCTTAACATACATCAAAAATAAACTGAAAAATATAAAGTAATATAGTATTTTGACCTGCGGCGACGCTCCGGACGCAATTGCGGAGTCCGATCGTCGATCCGGGCACGCCATATAGGAAAGTTGTCAAATCAGCCCCGAACGGGCCCAAAGCACGTCCTTGTCTCTGCTCCGCATCAATCTCCCCGGCTTGAAAGAATTCATCTCCCGATGAATTGAGATTGGAATTCTCTCACTGTTCGTCAAGTACAACTCGAAGCGCTCCACGGGAAGTCGTCCAAGTGTCGTCGACGGAAGAGTGTCCTCGCCAATCGATTCCCCCTGACTCAAAAGTTGTCATCTCCGGTAAATGGAGAAGGTCGTGTTGATGTCGAAGTCTAGGGGTGAATTGATCAAGCTCTGATGTAAGTATCCAAGCGTCATCTGCGTCGGGGCGGCCCTGCCAGTGTACCGAGTAGCGACAACGCAACCCATCTGAAGTAGGAACAAACTGGTGGAATCTGAACTCTGTGATGCTCTCATCGCTCATCTCTCGAAGGGTGGATCAGGGTGCAATCGGTGGTGTCTGCGGTGAAACCAAAGAAGACGAGTTCCCAGGTGGGTGGATGTCAACAGTGGGCGGACTGGGGTGGCCATCAGACGGTGGTGACGTATGAGGGTGGTAAGGTAACGACAGTGGGGGTGGGGGTGGCTGTGCATCTCCACTGCTCGGGTCCACATACTCGTGAGGTTCATAATACGGAGTCAGATTTTCAACATTAAACAAAGGGTGAATTCTCATACTGGCTGGGATGTCAAGTTGGTAGGCGTTGCTCCCAATACGACTAATAATGGAGTACGGACTCATTCATCTCGCACTTAACTTTTTGGCAGGCCCTGAAGGGAGCCTCTTAGGGCGGACTCGCATCATTACCTTCTCGCCTACATTAAATATTTGCTCTCGCCTTCGCTTATCAGCATGAGCTTTATAATTTTCATTGTTTGTTATTATTCGTCGGCGAATCGACTCATGCAACTCATGCAAATGTCGTGTAAAATACTCAGCAGACTCATGCAAGTAACGCAAATGATGCAAAGACAACACGACAGACACGGTACATCTCTTACAGGAAAATCTAATAATGCCTGAGATGTCTCTAAAATGGGGTGGTCTATCAGGAGGTTCTTTCGGTGGAGTGTAGACGAACTCATCCCGTGTGTGACGATTGCTCAGATGACCATGAGAGACAACTATACTCAAATACGGGCTCGTAAAGAGCCAAATGTCTCTCGGGGAACGTAGCACATCAGGGGGGTCCCCAAGAGGTGTGTAAGAAAAGTCATCACGAAGGAGACAACCACCTAAGTGAAAATCGTGTACACCGACTAGAATTCGTGACTCTAAAATATGGTGAGCATCCCAGACAAGAAAGAACTCATCGGGTGGCTCAGCGGGTGGCGTGTCCCAAAATTCATCCAGAGTGTGAGGCGTCATAAAGTAGGTCCTCACAATATGAGTATACTCAAGTGGACTCAAGGTAGGCCCTACATATCTCATGCTCCACTCAAGGTCCCTTCTCTGGGGCAAGGCCAGAGATGATAATGAAAGAGGCGTCATACCTGAGTGGCTCACCCGAGTCTCAACCTCACCAAGATGTGGCGGATCATCCGGAGGCTCAACAGTGGGTTCGTCATAGGGCTAGTTACTAAGGTTAAGGTCCTCCCGATGAGTACAATCGAAAGAGGTAGTGTCCCTGCGCATGGGTGACATAGCCACCACGAGATCAACACCAAGCTCTGAGCTCTTGATCGTAACGTGGCTCAGGGTAATGCCAAGGGAAAAGTGACATAGACCTACGCTCAAGAATGGGTCTGCGGGTGCGGTGTCAAGACATGAGTCTAGGGTATGAGTGTCAATCAACCCCAGACATGCCAAAAGTGGAGGTGTGGGTGAGGGGCACAACACTGCAAAGTCAATAGATCACACATGCAAGGTTGTGAAGATCGAGATCTTACTTAGGATCGGGAGGCATCCCTAAGATCGTAAAACGTAGTATCGACACAGATCGCAAGATCGTATTATAATATAAATTAAAAAAATTATACACATTGTAAAAATTATTTTTATAAAACTAGCAGAGCTTTTATCACTTCTCTTGAAAAAACTAGCATAGCTTTTATCATCTGTTTTCTAGTCGGTTTGCAAGATCGATTATTGAAGAAAACAATCGCTCCTGCGGAAGAAGAGTCAAGTGGAAGTGCAAAGAGGAAAATAGATGATAAAAGTTCTGCTAGTTTTTTCAAGAGAAGTGAAAAAACACAATCAACAATTGAAAGGAACTCATTGGCTCATTGCTAGTGTTAATAATTTAAGAAACTCTATACCTCTAAACAATTTGATTTCTTTTAATAACAAATCTGAATAATCTGTAAGCAAACAAATCTACCAAATACCAAGCACAAAGAACAATAAGGAGAAAAATCGGTTTAGGTTGGATCTGATATTATACCAGCCGAGGAGAAAAACTTCCGAGTAGGGATTCTGCTGCACCTGCAAAAAAAATTGTTAGAAAGTGAAGAAGAAGAAGAACGGGAAGAAATAATGAGAAGAAGAAGAATGCAGGATGACCTAGAATGCAGGATTGCCTGCGGGAAGAAATAATGAGTGCTGTGATGGGAAGAAATAAGATGAGAAGAAGAAGAATGCGAGATGATCTAGCCTGCGGGAAGAAGAAGAATTGCCTGTTGTGGGAGCGTCTACTGCGGGAGCGCCTGCTGCAGGAGCGACGGGATGGCCTAAAATGCGGGATCTGCTGTGGGAGCGACGGGATCGGGGATGAATAATGCGAGGGATTAAAACGATGGGATCGACTATGATCGTAGGATCGCCCGATCCTACGATCATAAACGCCAATCCTGGCATTTCTGCAGGGAGCTTGATCCAACATAGCTCGTGACTCGTTTTTCCCGTAAAACTCGTAAGATCGTCTGATCTTACGAGCAAAATCGAGATCTTGACAACGTTGCGCTCAGGCTCACCCTCCGTCGGAGTCACAAGTGACGGGTCAGAAACAAGAGATAGGTCACTCATGGGGCTAAGCATCTCAATGGGGTGAGAGCAATCTGTGTCAAGTATCACTTCCGTCGTGGGTGGTAGGACAGTGGTAGGCACCGTGGTGACCTCAGTATGAGAAGGACTAGTACTGCGGAGGTCAAGGTGATGGTCCAACCGACCAAATCTGGCGGATCTCAAAAATTGTTCGTAATGAAGGACAAGCTGATACGTCTGCTTGAGGGACTTCGAGCTATGATAAACCACCTTAGTACGAATGTTAGATCGAAGCCCAGACCGGAATCTGCAAGTGGTCATGGCCTACTCCTCTTGGATATCGTCCCTCATTACCAACTCATCAAAGCAATCCTTGTACTCAGCGACATACATGGATTCTTGTTGAAGGGAAAATAATTGGTCGAGCAAGCGACTCCGATATAATGAAGGTAGGTACCTCTGACACAATGTACACTTCATGTCCATCCAACTAGTAATGCGACGAAAACGGTCTCGTTCGCGGGTCCTCTCAACGCTAGCCCAATATGTCTTTGCCTGATCTAAAAGTTTAAGTTTCGCAAACTTAACGCGACGCTCACCAAATAGCTCAAAATGATCAAGATAATACTCAATATCCACGAGCCAATAACTGAAGGACTCGGGACTCGATGAGCCGCCAAAGGAAGGAGAAACTGCACGAAACTGACTCTCAAGATCTCTCTCAAAGTGACGATCCACATAATAGTCATCCCTAAGGTAATTGAGTCGAGTCGAAGGATCAACACGATCCGCTCGCGTGCAAGGATATGAACGACAACAATCATCATACTGATCGTCTCTGGCATAGTGAGGTTGTGTCGGTGGGTCGACACGATCTCGAGAAGTGGTGTGCCGCAGACGATAATAATCATCATGATAACGTGAAATTGTGAAAATTTCTCTGAAGTCACTCTATGAGATTGCGTATAGGCGGACTCAGAATCCCCAAAGTGAGGAGAGGAACGACGACAATAATTAATCATGGATGAACCTAAAGACTCTATATGATCTACCACTACAAAACATGCAAATGGTCAAACCTTGTCCTCTGATACCAAAAATGATGTAGGGGTAGGCTCGTGGTGCACGGAGACTACGACTCTAGTGCTGGTACGAAGGTGACACACTTATGCAATTCTAAATGTAATGCAATGATCGGTATTTGACAAGTAATTTGAGCAATGTAAATTTTAGCACCACGCAAATATTTGAAATAAAGAAACAAATAATTAAATTTTAGCGATTTGGAAACGGCTTCCTCCGCTTGGAGGGCCTAAGCAAGCGCGCGGCGAATATTTCCTCCTGCAATCGTTAGCATAAAAGGACCAATTTCTAGTCAACAATAATCTCATCACAATATGATAAAATAACAAATGAAAATGTCAATTCACAGAATACAATACCATAAATGCTCACAACGTAGAGAGCTGAACCGAGACACTGAAGGATTTTAGGGCCGGATGTAAAGACGGGCGATCGGAGGTGGAACCGGTGGCGAGTCGACAATGACGGTGGTTGTCCTCGGCGGAAAGTGGTGGTAACGAATGGTAAAACGGCAGATCCGGCCACGAATGAGTAGATCCGGACCGGGGGTGAGTAGATCCGCTATTTAGGAGCGGATCCGGGCAAAAATGGAAGGTTTGTGCGGTGGAAGTAACGGATCGGAGGGTGGTAGCACTAGATCAAAATAGATCTATGGCTTTCGGGGCGGTGGGAAGTGGATCCACGAAGGACATGGGAAAGGAGTAGCCGGCTAGGGTTGGGAAACCCCTTGGGTGGTCGGTTTTGGGGAAGGGAGGAGGCGGTGGGGGCTGGGGCCTTGGCTACAGGCCGGCGTCCTGTACAAGAAGGGGGGGGGGGGGGTTAGGGCCGGTGGAGGAAGGGGGCTGGGCGGCAGACCAGCAGCAGGCCGGCGGTGTTCGGGTGGGGGTTTGGGGGGATTTCGATGGTGGAAAAGGGGAGAGGGTGATGGAAAATGATGGATGGAGGTAGGGGCTACCTTGGGGGAAAGTTTGGCGGCCTAAGAGTCGTCACCTAGGGTTTCACGGCGTCGGCACCGAGGAGGGATCGTTGGAATCCGGGAAAGCTTTTCTCCAAATCCAACAATGACTCAAACCAGCCCTCATACCTCCTATTTATAAGAAAAGACACATTAGGGTTTCTCCATCAACAGCTATAATTGGCCGGTGGGTTCGCCCTTAAAATACATCAAAAATAAACTGAAAAATATAAAGTAATATAGTATTTTGACTCGCGGCGACGCTCGGGACGCAATTGCGGAATCCGATCGTCGATCTGGGCACGTCATATATGGAAACTTCTCAAATCAGCCCCGAACGGGCCCAAAGCACGTCCTCATCTCGGCTCCGCATCACATTGTCAGTCTGAACTATCTTAACTGGGCTGGAAAATTATGTATGAGTCTCAATAATAAAGGCACGAAACACATAAATTAGATCAGAGCAATCGTAAAAAAAGTATAACCATGTCGTGCGAAAGTAATCATCAATAAATATAAGAAAATAATAATAACCATAAACACTAGTTGTTTTATAAGGACCCTAAATATCAGAGTGAACTAGATCAAAAGGAACATTGCTCTGAGTACAATGAGGGAGAAAAGAAGAACGATATTGTTTGCCGAAAATACAAGACTCACATGTAAAGTCAGTAAGAGAGATCGAAAAGAGCTTTCTTGAGAATTGAGAGAGGAGCATGTCCAAGAAGGCGTTGCCAATCAACAGAGATGACGGAGGAGAGAAAGTTGGGAGAAGCATCCAGAAAGTAGAGCCCATTGGATAGTCGTCTTTTACTAATGATATTTTGTGTTCGTCGATCATGTACAACAAAAGAAGAAGAGGAGAAGGTTATAGAGCAGTAGAGATCTTGAGTAAGACGACTAACAGAAAGAAGATTGAAAGGAGAGCTCTGAACATGAAGAACTGGGTGAAGGGAGATAGATGAAGTGAGAGGCATATCAACAGAACCGGAAACAGGAGTTGCATCACCATTGGCCACTATGATGAACTTGGGAATTGGGATGCCCAAAGTCCAAGTACTGGGGTGGTTTCTGTGGAGTAATATGGTGTGTGACTGAGAAGTCCACAATCCAATTTAGAACGTGAAAAAAACAGGAGATACCTTCAATGGAGATTGAGGCAACAGAGTCAGACGAATGACTGAGTAATCCCAGAAGATGTTGGAGCTGGGTACGGATGGCGTCAATGTCGGCGTAAATGGTGGAAGACGTATCAACAACGGAGATAAGGGGTGGAAGAGCCATATCATCTTTACGATAATAGGTTACCTCGAGATGTCCATCTCCGCCACAGTGAGTACACTTGAGACGAGGCCTTCCGCTGCGACCTCTACCCCGATAACCGGTGCGAACTCCACGAGCTGATGGAGGAGCAGGGTGAGATATAGAGAAGGGTTGGAGGAGAGCCGAAGATTGAGTTCTGGGAGCACCTGGGGGTGGTGTCACCTTCAAAAGCATAGAGCAAACATATGAAAGAAAAGGAATTGTGGAAGAAGAGAGGATCTGAGCCCGAACATTGTGGAGACGAGGCAGAACATGAGCCATCATCATGGCAATACCGACAACTTTTTTTAACACACTAGGCAGTGAGATCTGCAGTGGGAGGCTGATGTTGAATCCATGCCTCAACTAATGTTTTGGAACGCACAACAAAGAAGGTTAAGTCGGCATCAACCCCTGAGTCGAGAAATTGATGATTTGTAACAATCTCAACAAATGTTGAAGGTTGTCCTTGTCGGAATAGAGGGAGTGCAGTTCATCCCACATCGCCTTTACCATTTCATGATACATGACCAAACGACAAGCTTCACTATCCATGGAGTTGAGGATCCATGACTGGGCACAACCATCATCACGGAACCATTCCTCAGTGGGCACAGAAGGGGTAGCCTTAGTTAGATGATGCAAGAGGCCCTTTGTCTGAAAAACACGACGGACGACGTGCACCCACTCAACAAAGTTCTTATTCCCACTAAGAGAAATGGTGGTGATCCGAAGATCATCGTGAATTACAAGAAGAGGGGATGCTGCACGAGCCGGAAGAGATGGGGAATTTAAGGCCATTGAAACCAAAACAGAAGAATAGAGCTCGGCGAGCAAGCAAACAGGCAACAGAAAGAAACATACGAGCTGTAGAGATCGGTCAAGCAGTCAGGGGAAAAGAAGATTGCGGCTAGGAGTATGCAAGCAAACAGTAGAGAACACGCAATCAAGCAACAAGCAGAAGAGGAAGAACACCGTCGAGCTGACGAGCGATTAAGCAAGATCGCCGAAAAACAGCGGTTGTCAGTGGCTGCCAGCGACGAGAAGCAATCATGTGCTGTGAACAGACAGGCTACGAACAGAAGATAGGCAAGCTACGATCAGGTGGGCATGCGAGCTGGAGAATGCGACTAACCGTGAGCAGGCACAGTGCGGAGAACAGGTGTTGTGATCAAGAGCTGTCACAGCGCAGCGATCGGGTGTTGCGATCAGGAGCTGGCGATTAGTTATTGCGATCAGGTGTTGCGATCAGGAGCAGGTATAGCACGGTGATCAGGTGCTGCAAACAGAGACGAGCTGGAAACGCGGCAAGAATTAGTGACCATGGGAGGCGTACAGCAAGTGGATCCCAGGCAGGCAGCGACCGAACCCTATAAAGGAAGTTAGGCAGGCAGGCACCAGGAGGAAGGAGAAGGGGAGGCAAGAGATGCGGTCTAACAATTTCTATCAATCAATCCTCCAAAGTTTGAAAAGAAACATCATTATGAGAGATTACAATAATTTCTTTTATTAATTTCTCACTTCATTTTTAAACTTGATACAAGAGATGTATATTTATAGGATGAGAGAAATACACAATACTTTCATTCTAAGATGTGGGCTTAAAGCATGAGGAGGATAATGGGCTCTCTTTGGGCCTTATGGTGGGCTTCTGTACAGATTCATTTAACACTTGGGAATTTAAAGACCATCATTGTCATTGTATTATATAGTGGCCATCAGATAGAGAATGATGAGAGTGAATAAATGAACATGTGTATGAATGTATAACAGAATATATGAACATGTGTATGAATGTATAATAACAGGAAATATAGAGAAATTTTGCTCACTGAATCTACACGAGGAATTTTATGGTGTGTAAACCAACGGAGAACTTGTTCTCTAAAAGTTTTTCCAACATCAATAAGTATGTACTTGCTGGCACCCTTTTCATCAATATAATCAATCAAGAGGGAAGTGTTGCACCTGACAAGAGTAAATAAGAGAAAAATAAGAGGAAAAGCAGTTTTAAAAAACAGAGGAATTCACAAACCATCATTCAACCAAATTTCCAGCCTGATATTAAGTTTCAGAGACTTCCAAGGGGCTTGAACTGTTGATAAGTGTGAATCAAAAAAGAAAAAGTGAGATAAGTTGGTCCAGATACACAATTGGTTGAATCTTTTCAACCAAAAGCTTGAGAATATGCGCAAGGGCAAAACCATCTGTGCTTCCACACAACATATTTTTCACGCCATGGCTACTCCCATTAAATGGAAGTTTTTTATCATCATCAAGTAATATGTATCAAGAACCCACTGAACCATGTGGAAGCATCGTAGGAGTCACCACTTTCAATCTTTGCTTAATCATAAAGCACAAAGATATATGAGATCCACAAGTTAAGTGGTATGAAATAAGGGGGGGACGTAATTGGGTTGGATGCACCAGTGGTTAAACTCATTTTCATCCCAAAAATTTAAGCCATGACTCATGAGGGAGAGGCTAACTACATGGAATGTCAATACCTACACTTTTTTCTTTTGCATATCCAATGTGATTAAAAGAACATTTTTGAATGCCTTAACATTAACTATGTTCGAAACTCATTTACAAATGCATGTGTTGAACACCGGTGACATGAACCTCAAAGCTTAAACTTTATTGTTGATGCAAATTGGCAGAGTTGTATGAACTAAAGGTTTGTTGTTGAGGCATCTTGGAGGGAAATGGAGTGATTGTTGTGAAGGACACTTATTAGAGGTGTCAGAAGTCAAAGGTGACAAGGCCGAGTTGTTGGATTCATTGTACGTCAGGGATTAAGTCGCGTCATAAAGAGTGGTGTAAAATCATGGTGAAAAGTATGGCCAGAGAGGATGGGAGACATGGGTGCACATGACACAGTAGGTGAGTTGTTTGTGTTGCTCACAATGAAGACCCTAATGCAGAGGGTGTGAGGTAAGGAATGACCAATGAGAGTGTGGAGGGAGATTTATGGATGTGTAGTTGTGCTACATTGGTGAGCTCTATCGGAAAGAAACTTTCTAAGAGTGAGCGAGTTTCCAATCATCCTCAAGGTCGAAGGCGAGTAAGAGGAGAAGTGTACTGCTCCACATTTTTGTGAATGTCAAGATGCATTATGGAAAAGTATTTACGGTGATGAGTGGTTGGGGGGTTAAGTGTACCTAGTTTACAAAGTGGATGTTTGTGTTCCCGTGTTGGAGGCAATAAAGTGTATGGATATAGACACAGTGCATTGGTTGGGTGAAAGGACAGAAGGTAGAGTGGCATAGGCATGCAAATTGTCCTCTTGCAATTTGGTTAGACCCATAGAGTGTGACAAGAAATTGAGCTGAAAAGTTTGTACCTCACAAGAGATGTTTACAGATTGCATTATTAAATATTGTGTTGGAATGGAGAGTTGGCCTTAGTGGTCGAGTACTAGGAGTCCAAACACATCTCGAGAGACGTGATGAAGGCATCACAAGAACTGAAGTTCTTGTTGGTGCAAAATCCATTGGTACCAAGCGAGAATGGGTCGTTCATATAGATCAATAGGAGAGAAAATTATGCATATATATGATAGGAGATGTGCGTTACTCTTTTATATTAAGAGTAAGCATGGTACATAAATATGAGTTATAATTCGAGCTAATTATAATGCTAACACTCTCCCTCAAGTTAAGCATGATATGATATTCATATCCAACTTGTCAATAAACCTAATAAATACACTCACACTCAAACCCAAAGTAAGTGTATCCGCCAGTGGCGGAACTAGGATTTTACCTTGGCTCGGGCACCAAGTAAAAAATTAAAATTCTTCAATCTTATTTAGCTAAAGAGAATCAGGCGTCTGATAACTCAGCTCAACACAATGCTTGGTACCAGATTGTATGTAGTTCAAATAAAGTCAGGATTCAAGAGCTGAAACAAGTCTCCATTATGCTAAATATATTGTTTACTAAATCTAGCATTTTATCAAACACCTAAAATGCAAACTATAGCAATCTTCTCTCATAGCATCCTCCTATTTTCTCCAAAATCACAAACAATAAAGACATTAAATAGTCAAAACTGTCAAAATAGTTGAATAAATTAATAAAATTTGATGTTATGTGCAAAATAATAAAGCTGAAATAGAAAGCTTTAGAAAAAATTGTTTGCGATTGTTAATTAAAATTGAAAATTTATTGATCATCCATGTAAGTAAGAAATAAGAAAAGTTGAAAAGGGAGAAACTGAAAATAAAAACAACTTGCCTGCACATGTTTGTTCTGCTCTTTTTTGTCCGTGAACCAGGCAAGCAGAGAGAGAGAGTGTGTGTAAGAGAGAGAGTGCAGGAGAAAGAGAGAGAGTGGAAGAGAAAGCGGGGAAGAGCGGGAGAGAGAGCGCGGAAGAGAGCGGGGGGGAGCGGGAGAGAGAGAGAGAGAGAGACTCTTGCAGAGTTGCCTGGAGGTCGACAGCCGACAGGGACGACAAGGACGAGGCTAAAAGAAGAACGCGACTGAAGCTTCAGAGAGCGCCAGGCGAAGCTTTCCCGTCAGGCGAAATTTTTGCGCCAGGCGAAACTTTCCCAAAACCACGCCCAGGCACGTGACCGGGCGTGTCTCTACATAGATCCGCCAGTGGTATCCGCTCAGTATCACTTTGAGGGAACAAAATAGGAACAAACAAATCCCCTTGCAATATTCTCCTTAATGAAATGTAGATCGACCTCCATATGTTTTATAATCATGTTGTGCAGCATTATGAGAAATACTAATAATTATCATGTTGTCACAATACAACATTATTGGGCAATTCTCAAATAGGTCAAGATCATTCATAAAACCATGTAGTCATAGCAGCTCTTCACATATCCCATAAATCATGACCCTAAACCAACCTCTACACTGGGCCGAGCCACAATAGGATATCTTTTGCTTCTCCACATGACAAGATTACATCCAACAAATCAGCAATATCATGTTGTAGATCCATAGCTTTTAGTTCTAGTAATATATGTCCTTCTTTAGTGATTGTGTCTGGTAGGGAGGTGTGATAAGTCTTTGTAACGATATGCCCTTTTAGCAGAAAAATGTAAACAGTGTGATGAATTTTGTATTATTGAGGAAGTTGCAGTCTATACGGTAATGTCCCCGTTTTGGAGATGATTTTTTAAAAGGCCCAAATAGTGGAAGAGAATTTTTTATTCAAATGAGGTCTCATGCAAAATTGGAGCTGTGGTTGTAATTTAAGGTATAACCAACTCCCTTCTTCATATTCCTTCTGATTTGTTTTGTCCGTCATTTGTTTCATATGTAAGTTGATGAAATTTGAGGAGATTAATTGCACGCTTTTTAAGTGGAACTATGGAATGTGGATTTATACCACCATTCCGCCCATGGTAGCCAATGTGTCATGTAGCGCATGTAGCTTTCTAAACATTTGTTTGCTACCATTGTCCATTTGATGGGTAACGAAGTATATGAAATGTAAAATTGTACTTGTTGTAGTTTGAAAACTCCTACAAGAATCTGATAATAAAATTATATCTCGAACATTAAAAATGATGATCAATATTTTGTACAAATCAAAAATAGAATCCAGGAATACGTGAACTGCTTGCATTGCTTGGTAAGGAGGATTTCAAGCAACAAGATGTGTATATTTACTTAGTCAATTGACTACCAAGATGACATCTTTGCGATTGAATTAGAGTGATCCATCATGAAAAGCCCATTGGTAAGTCTTACCATATTTTCTTAGGGATTCGGAATGGTTGTAGAAGCCCGACTGTTTTGTTAAAACCATCTTTGCATTGTTGGAGGACAAGCGCATTGTTGAATGTAATCATGCACTATGGTTTTCATTCCCTTCCAAAAAAATTTATTGAACCTCATACAAGGTAGCTGACATCCCAGAACTGTCGTCAATTGATTCATCATGATACCATTGTAGCATACTTTTTTTGACAATCTCATCTTTGTTTACAAGTAGCCATCCCTTCTTCCTTGGGAAGTTATTGATCCAAGTGTATTCATCTGCTATTTTTTGATGGATAATTTGTTATAATAAATTTTGTCCCTCAACAACCTGCCGTATGCTGGTGACTCCATGACAGAGAGCTTGTTGGGTGTACGGGCCGCGACCCTGATGAAAGCCATCTAGTGCTGACTCCAGGTGGGCCCCCTGGTGGGACTTCAGGGTGAAGGGCAGGTGTGACGCCGGTGTTGCGTCGCTATGATGTTGTAAATAGTCGTAGGACTCGTAGCCCATGAGGGCAGAAACATATTTTTTTGTTGACTAGGGTAATGGATTTTTATCACAAAGAGTTTGTCAGTTACGTAGGGTCTCTATTTCTAAATAGCTACAGGAATTACTAATATGTCCTAATAGATTTATTTCAGCAATTTTTGGAGCTTAATACTTTGCTAAGAAAATAAATTGGATGATTCTTTTGTGCATTAAAAGCTCTGAGTCTCTGACCAACATTTTAGAAGCATTTGTTTCCATTATGAATTCTTGTAAAAATCCAGGAGTATTAGGCAAGGGAATGCACTCATGGATGCTTTCAACTTTTCAAAATATTTTTGTAGCACTTTTTTGAACACTTAAGAGCTCTTGATAAAATGTTTATAGTAACTCACTAATCCATGGAATCCCCTCATTTCTTTGTATGAAGTGTAGCACTGGCCAGTCCATCATGTCTTTATTTTTGTTTGTGTAGAAAAGGCCTGAAACTTGTGTATATTGATTGAGTATGTAAATACAAAGAGAGTATACAAATATATAGGAAAGAAGGAGAGGAAATAAATCCTATACAAGATGTGGGACTAAAGAGGAGAGAACAAGAAAATGGGCCCAAAACATGGGCCTAATACATGGGCTATTCTAACACTCCCCCGCAAGCTGGAGCGTACAAATCGTATGCACCAAGCTTGGACAAGCATTGATAGAAGGATGCTTTGGGAAGAGCCTTTGTGAGGACATCTGCAACTTGTTCTGTCCCTGGAACATGCTTTAAATCGAGCTTCTTCATTTGAACCTTTTCTCGAACGAAGTGGCAATCAACTTCAATGTGCTTCGTTCTTTCGTGGAAGACTGGGTTCTTGGCGATATGTATAGCCGCTTGGCTATCACAAAGAAGTAGAGCAGGAGAAGGTAATTTAACACCCAGGTCAGTGAGAAGACTTTCAAGCCATGTGAGTTCGGATACAACAGAAGCCATTGCGCGGTATTCTGCCTCAGCCGATGAGCGAGCAACGACCGCTTGTTTCTTACTTCGCCATGTAACCAAATGTCCCCCAAAGTATGTGCAGAAACCACTAGTAGACCGTCGGTCATCAAGAGAGCCCGCATAGTCCGCATCGGAGTATGCCACTAAGGTAGGAGCAGACGAGGAAGTCCGGTACACAAGTCCTTGACCCGGGGCTGTTTTTAAGTACCTCAGAATGCGTTCAACAGCCAGAAGATGAGACTTGCGAGGAGAGTGCATGTATCGACTGACAAGACCAACAGCAAAGGAAATATCTGGTCGGGTAACAGTAAGATAGATCAACTTGCCAACAAGTCGTCGATAATATTCAGGGTTCTGGAGGAGAAGATCTGAGTCAGAAGCCTGAGCACACAACTTGTGGTTCACATCCATGGGGGTATCACATGGCTTACACCCTAAGAGGCCAGCATCATGAAGAAGATCAGTACAGTATTTCCGTTGAGATAGAATGAGGCCGTCCGGTCGCCTGGCAACCTCAAGTCCCAGAAAATATCGCAGAGTCCCCAGGTCCTTTGTCTGAAAGACCGAGTTCAGATGTGCTTTGACTGTATGTATCCCTTGGGAGTCATCTCCTGTGATGATGATGTCATCAACATATACTAATAGAAGGACCGTCCCTGATGGTCGGTGACGAGTGAAGAGCGAGAAATCAGCCGAGCTACGGCTAAAGCCGACAGCGCGAAGTACTTTACTGAATTTCTCAAACCAGGCCCGTGGAGATTGTTTGAGACCATACAGAGCCTTGCGAAGGCGGCAAACCTGAGACTCCCCCGTGGTCTCAAACCCGGGCGGTTGTTGCATGTAGACCGTTTCCTGGAGATCCACATTTAAGAAAGCATTTTTAACATCAAGCTGAAAGAGAGGCCACCGGCGATGAACAGCGACAGAAAGAAGGACCCGAACGGTATTGAGCTTGGCGACCGGAGAGAAGGTTTCCTCATAGTCGAGCCCCTGTTGTTGAGTGAAGCCGCGAGCGACAAGGCGAGCCTTCAGACGGTCGATCGTCCCATCAGCATCATGTTTGATGACAAAGACCCACTTGCACCCTACCGGTTTGTGACCCGGAGGGAGGGGGACAACGGACCATGTCTGGTTAGCCCAGAGAGCAGACATCTCTTCTTCCATGGCGGCCCGCCAGCCCGGATGGTTAAGCGCCTCCTGTACAGAGTGAGGAACAGAAACCGAAGAAAGAGAAGTAGCAAAGGTGTGCAGAGGTGGAGAGAGGCGATGAAGAGAGACATAAGCCTCCAGAGGATGAGCAGTGGAGGGCGTTACCTGATCAGAGGGACGCGAAGCATCCGTGGTAGAGGTCGGCGGCAGAGGGACGACGGAACAGGGAGGGCGACGAGAGTAGACCCGGATAACGGGTGGTTTGGTGGTAGAAGGAGCGGGTGGAGGAGAGAGCGGGGGTGGTGGTGGAGTAGCAGGAATAACGGGACGAGGGATGGACGGCGGGAGAGGAGGCGTTGGTGGAGCAGTAGGGAAAGGAGCAGGAAAGAACGGTTCGTCTTCCCGGAAGGTAACGTCCGCAGAGACAGTGACCTTGCCGGTAGTGGGTGAGTAACAAACATAGCCCTTCTGGGTGTGGGAGTAGCCAACAAAGATGTGTTTCGCCGCCCTGGGGTCCAATTTATCGGTGGAGGGCCCGAGGCAGTGGACATAGCAGGTGCTGCCGAAGATACGGGGCGAGAGAGGGAAAGCCGGAGTGGAGGGAAACAATATGCTGAAGGGGGTCGCATAATTGAGGACAGAGGAAGGGAGGCGATTGATGAGAAAGCAGGCAGTGGAGACCGCAAAGTTCCAGTAAGCTTTAGGAACATGCATTTGGATCATGAGGGAGCGGGCAACATCCAATAGATGACGGTTCTTGCGTTCGGCAACCCCATTTTGTTGCGGGGTATACGCACAAGAGGTTTGATGGAGAATCCCGTATTCCGTACATAAGGTGGTAAAGGCGTGGCTGGTGTACTCACGAGCGTTATCAGTACGGAGAGTTTTGAGGGTGGTATGGAATTGTGTCCGGGTCTCGAGGACAAAGGCCCGAAACACCCGGGGAAGCTCGGAGCGGTCGCGAAGTAAGTAGAGCCACGTGGTGCGGGAATGATCATCAATAAAGGTTAGAAAATAACGATAACCACATATACTAGGAATCCGAAATGGACCCCAAATATCCGAATGAACAAGATCAAAAGGAGCCGCACTCCGAGTACAATGCGAAGGAAACGAAGAACGTGGTTGTTTGCCGAGAATACATGAATCACACTGAAAAGACGTAAAAGAAAGATCTGGAAGAGCCCGCTGGAGAACTGGCAGAGGGGCATGACCAAGGCGGCGATGCCAGGCAGTGGAGGAGACGGAAGACAGAGCGAGTGGAGAGGCATCGAGAAGGTAGAGCCCATTCCGCAGCTGACCTTTACCAATGGTAGTCCGCGTCCGTCGATCCTGTATAACAAAAGAAGAGGAATTGAATATAACAGAACAATCCAAGTCACTCGTAAGACGCCCAACAGAGAGTAAGTTAAAAGGGGAACTCGGAACATGAAGAGCCGAGCGAAGAACGAGAGATGGGGAAATAGAAAGATCAGCCGAGCCGGAAACAGGAACCAGCGCCCCATTGGCCACGGTGATGGACTTCGGAGAAGGAGAACCCGAGTATTTGGCAGGTCGTTGCGAAGTAATGTGATGAGTAGCGCCAGAGTCCATAATCCAATCCGGGCTGTGGGAGAGACAAGCAGTACCTGTGTGGGAGACAGAGGCGACGGAGGCCGAGGGGGGATTGAGCAGCCCCTGGAGATGTTGTAGCTGAAGGCGGACGGTCTCGAGATCCGGAGGAGCATCAGTAACGGCAGAAGCCGTCGGGCGAGGGGGGTAGCCGAGTTTCTTGTAACAAGCCGCCTCAAGATGGCCATCCCGGCCGCAGAAGGAGCACTTTGGCCGGCCACGGCCGCCACGGCCACGGCCCCGCGAGCCCAACCGTCCCCCCCGAGTAGAAGGAGGAGGAGGAGAGGGTAAGAGCGGAGGGGCATGCTGAAGGAGAGCCGGTGGAGAAGGAGCTGGAGGATCTGGAGGAGGCGAAACCCGGAGAAGCATGGAGCAGACATCCGAAAAAGAGGGCGTAGTAGGAGCGGCCAGGATCTGAGCACGAAGACTGTGAAGATGAGAAGGAAGGCGAGCCATAAGGATGGCAATGCAAGCAGCTTCCTTCTGAGCCCGCTGAGCAGCAAGATCAGTGGTCGGCGGCTGGTGTTGGATCCAGGCTTCAGCAAGCGTTTTAGCCCGGGCGACAAACGAGGTCATATCTGAGGCGCCGCCAGTGTCAAGAGTGAAGAGATCAGTGAGGATGTCAAACAGATGCTGGAGGCTATCGCGGCCAGAATACAAGGAATGAAGCTCATCCCACATAGCCTTGGCGGTGTCGTGGTACATAGCCATTTGATAGGGCTCACCATCCAAGGAGTTCAGAAGCCAAGTCTGAACACGACCGTCATTACGAAGCCAATCATCCGTAGGTGGAGAAGGAGGTGCCTGAGTAAGGTGCGGGAGAAGGCCCTTAGCCTGGAGAACCCGCCGAACAGAATGTACCCAAGGGATAAAGTTCTTCTTGCCAGAAAGAGAGATAGTAGTGATCCGGAGCTCGTCACGGAGGTCAACAGAACAGGCCGGGCGGTCTGGAGGACAAGCCGGAGGAACAGGGGGCGGGCTGGCCGCTGAGCTGGGAGAAGAACCAGAGGAAGTCATGGAGACAGGCCGCAACCCTTAGACAGGGAAGGAAGAGGGCCGCGGTTAAAGAAATAAACCGGGCGGACTGAGACAAGCCGCACTGGACGGAGACAAGTCGGGCGACCAGGCGACGGGAGAAGATCGCGACCAAAATGCAAGCAGGAAGGAGACAGCTCGCACGGTCAGGCAGATCGTATGCGCCGGACTGAGACAAGGTGTGCCGGACTGGGACAAGGCGCGTCGGACTGAGACAAGTCGCGCGACTAGGAGAGAGGCCGGAGATCGCGACCAAGATGCAGGCGAGAAGACAGCCCGCACGGTCAGGCAGATCTGAGCAGCGGACAGAGAAGGAGGCCGCGGCGAGAAGAGAGGGAGGCCGCGGTGAGAAGAAAGGCCGCGGCGGACAGAAGAGAGACCGCGGCAGACAGAGAATACCAGGCCGCGGCGGACAGAAGAGAGACCGCGGCGGACAGAGGAGAGGTCGCGGCTAGGAGAGAGGCCGCAGCGGACAGGAAGAAAGTGGTCCCACGGAGAGAGGAAATGCTATAAATGCAGGAGGGGGGGGAAGGGGAAAGGTGGATCCACGGAGAGAAAATGAGGGCAGAGGAAGGCGGTCTGAAAGGGCAGGCCGCGAGGAAGTGCGGCTAGAAACGAAACAGGCCGCGAGAAACAAGCCGCGGGAGGAAGACCGCGAGAGTGTTTACACAGTGCGGTTAGTTAGGGACAAACCGCGAGAGTCGGAACCTGGCTCTGATACCATGTAGAAAAGGCCTGAAACTTGTGTATATTGATTGAGTATGTAAATACAAAGAGAGTATACAAATATATAGGAAAGAAGGAGAGGAAATAAATCCTATACAAGATGTGGGACTAAAGAGGAGAGAACAAGAAAATGGGCCCAAAACATGGGCCTAATACATGGGCTATTCTAACAGTTTGATTCAGACCTCATTAAGTTTAAGAAGTATAGAGATTTGAAATGCTTGTCTGATGTCTAAAAGATTATCCTCCCACATTTTAATGTATATCATAAATTCATAATATCATCAAAGAATATTAATATGAATTTTCTCAAATGGGCGTTGGAATACATGACTCATAGGACTTGGAAGGTGAATGGTGCATTAGTTAAGTCAAAAGACACAAGATTTCATAGCATCCACAATGTGATCTATATGCTTTCTTGCTTGCATCTTTATCCATTCTCACTCGGAGGTATCCAAAGCATAAACCAATTTGGAGAAGTAATGAGCCACATATAATACACAAAGCTTTTCAAATAATGGAGCAGGGAAATTATTCTTTAATGTGTGCTTGTTGATCTCTTAATAATTTATGCAAAGACTTCAAGACCCGTTTTTCTTTACTACTACTATGAGAAAGGAATATGGACTTTTGTTGTGTTTTATAGCTCCAGTGCTGAGAAATTCC
Organism: Platanthera guangdongensis; assembly: GCA_039583875.1. NCBI lineage: Eukaryota > Viridiplantae > Streptophyta > Magnoliopsida > Asparagales > Orchidaceae > Platanthera > Platanthera guangdongensis. The sequence continues at coordinate 284,189,937 of CM077153.1, forward strand.
GCTATTAATTTTTTCCATTTCAGTTTTTTTGCAGTGTTGGATAATGGCGGAGCTGTACAATAATTTGTTGAATATTTTCTTTGTGAGTGATATAAATCTATAATGATCATGTAGTATAGGGGTGGTAATCCTATTAGAGGTTGAAGCAGATCTTGGTACACATTGGGTAGTTGCAATAATGCAAGTTTATTTGTAGCCTTATGTGGTGATTATGTTGTAGCCAGTAATCAGCAAAGTTGAGGATCTTCATGCTAAACGTGGTGTTTAGTATACAAAATTCTAAGCATAAATAGTTTAGTTGTTTGCTTCACAAGCCTTTGCATCTTTTTCTTTCGACCAATTTTGTTGTTGCTGATTTATTGTCTCTTAATGAAACTTGTTTTTCTTTCATTGTAAATTCTAATTTTAAATGGCTAAAGTCTCATGTGATTTAGCCTAATGTTACTAATCATTGAATATCACGAGCAATATCACCGTCACTAGTGGTAATATGAGCATATCCTTGGAAAACTTGTTTCCTTGAATTTTCCATATAAATCCCATACACATATAATAGCTTTGAATACGATTTCCATAATCAGCAACAACTGCAGAGTATGGGTGAATTTGTTTAAGCCTACAACCTAGCATCTTAACAATTTGTTCACCTAACAAAGTTGTGCACACTTATTGTACCAATCAATATGTAAACAGCCTATATTGTACCGGAAAATTTCATGGTATTAAAATAGGGAATGTTAGTTATTGGGTGGACTGACATCTGAGGGATAATGAGAGGTTCGGTAGCCTCTATGTATGATTATTCACTTGACCCTTTCTGCATTTCTATAACCTAATTGACCTTTTTATTTAATTCAACCTCCAGTGCATAAATTTACCATCGTCAACTACATTTATGGCCCTATGTGGATCTATCATCATCGCACCAAAAACAGAGAACCTTAGGCTGATTATCATTCATTTACATTTGAGGAGTACATTTTGGAATTCTTGTTATTGAAGTTGAAGGAGGCTTACTAATGCGGAGCAGAGACAAGCACGCGCTTTGAGCCCGTTCGGGACTGATTTGGCAACTCTCCATATATGGCGTGCCCAGATCGACGATCGGACTCCGCGATTGCGTCTGGAGCGTCGCCGCGAGCCAAAATACAATATTACTTTATATTTTTCAGTTTATTTTTGATGTATATTAAAGGCGAACCCACCAGTCAATCATAGTCGTAGATGGGGAAACTCTAATGTGTCTTTTCTTATAAATAGGAGGTATGAGGGCTGATCTAAGGCATTGTTGGATTTGGAGAAAGAGTTTCCCGAATTCCAGTGATCCCTCCCCGATGCCGACGTCGTGGAACCCTAGGTGAAGATTCCTAGGCCGTCAAACTTCCCCCCCACGGTAAACCCTACCCCCCTCCATCATTTTCCATCATCGTTTCCCCCTTCCCACCGTCGGAATCCACTGCAGCCCCCCCCCCCCCTCTAGATCAGACGGCCTGCTGTGAAGCAGCAGCCATCCCCTCCCTCTTCCCATCTGCACCGCCCAGCCGCCCGCCCCATCCCCCTATTCTGATGCCTCCCCTCTCTCCCTACCCAGCCGGCGGCCCTCCTATACCTATTTCCAGCCAAGCCGCTGCCTCCCCCTCACCAAACCGGCCACCCAAAGGGTTTCCCAACCCTAGTCGGCCATCCCTCTCTCCTCCCCTTCGTGGATTCACTTCTCACTGCCTCGAAAACTATAGATCTATCTTGATCTAGTGCTACCACCCTCCGATCCATTATTTTCCCAATATTCATCATCTCAATAGCCCCAAAAATCCCAGATCAGTCCAGATCTAGGAATCTAGCCACCCGATCCGTTATTTCCACAACACAAACCTTCCATTTTTGCCTGGATCCGCTCCTAAATAGCGGATCTACTCACCCCCGGTCCGGATCTACTCATTCGTGGTCGGATCCGCCGTTTTACTATCCGTTACCACCGCTTTCCGCCGAGGGAAGTCACCGTCGCCTCGCCACCGGTTCCACCTCCAATCGCCCGTCTTTACATCCGGCCTTCAAATTCTCCAGTGCCTCGGTTCAGCCCTCTACGTTGTGAGCATTTGTGGTATTGTGTTCTGTGACTTGACATTTTCATTCGGTGTTTATCTATATTGTGATGGGATTATTGTTGTCTAGCAAGTGGTTCTCGTATACTAATAATTGCAGGAGGAATTATTCACCGCACGCTTGCTTAGGCCCTCCGAGCGTAGGAAACCGTTGCCTAATTGCTAAAAAAATTAATTGTTTGTTTTCTAATTCAATTATTTGTGTGGTGTTATTAATTTCATTGCTTATAGTAATTGTCGTTGCCGACCGACGGCCACCTTGCATGTAGCATTGCCGCATTGCATTAGTGTGTCACCCCTGCACCTGCACGTAGAGTTGTAGTTTCCGAGCACAACTAGCCTACCCTACATCACTTACTCTACTTTTTCTCACCCAACGCCTGTAGGTGAAACTGATTCCTTAAAACGTGTAGTGTGAGCTTTAGGTGCATTTAATATAGTTATTTCCTTGATGCCGAGGATGGGTCCATTATGCTTCTATGATTTTTCAAGATTAACGGATTGTTGTAATGGAAGGGGAGCCTTGGCGCACCGATTAAGGTGTTGTTGTGTGATCTTGAGGTCACGGGTCTGAGTCCTGGAAGCAGCCTCTTGCAAAAATGCAGAGCAAGGTTTGCCAACATTTCACCCTTGTGGTGGGACCCTTCCCCGGACCCTCGCGACACGGGGATGCTTTGTGCACCAGGCTGCCTTTTTTTTAACTGATTGTTGTGATGCTATGTAAACATTCTTGCAGTAATCTGATTTCATCACATAAACATATTAAGTTTTAACAATGATTGAATGTTCTTCGGGGACATGAAGGCTATTTAAAAGAGCATAAAAAGCATCTACGTTATGTTGAACACAGCTGAACTAGTGAACTGTCAGTTTTTTAACTCACAGGACCATCAAATGGGTCTGTGTTGAAAGAATGATGTATTTACTTGAGGTATTCTTCCCAAAGAGGTGCTTGCCTCATCAATCTCAACTTCAGATATATTTGGTACAAGTGTAGAGACTTTTCTTCCAATTGAACTGATGCAAGTTTAACCTTCACCATCTCCGGTACATAATTGTTTTCAAAAAATTGTTTGCATCTATATATCCATTCCTTGAGTTGATCTTCAGGAAAAAAGCTGAAATTCAATACAGAGGCACTGTGTCTGCATCTAGTAATGTGTGATATATAATCTGCTTCATATATGGAATGATCAGTTGGGGTATTCTCTTGTTCCCTAATCATGGCATACATCATTTGTTTGACCTCCATATATTTGCATTTCCATGCAGTCATCGCTTGGATTGATTCTTTTAGTATTATCTCATATGATGGCTTTGGTTAATCTACATTTTGCAGAGCTCCTGTGTGAGGGTGTCATCAATCATGATGCAAAAGGGTAGGCAAAAGTTGTACTTTTGATACAATCAATGAGGATCAAATCCTAAACGGCGTAGTGATGAAAATTATCTTCTAAGAGTTGGCTGAAGAAATTATCTCTAAACAAAGAGAGAATCTTCCCATAGCAGAAGGGATCTACATGTAACTGAGGGCAGACTGCGGCTGAGAGAAACATAATATAACAAAAAGGAGAGGAAAATAAAATTTTAAAGTTTTATTTCTTAACTCTACATGTTAGAATAGAGAATTAAATGCATTGCAATACATGAAGCTGAATTACAATTTTACCCTTATACCCATTAAGTAATATGATACGACCCCGCCTGGCGCTGGGCTGCTCGCAGGATCATCTAACCCAGGATCCATAGCCAACCGGCAGCCGGTCGCACCAGGGCACGCGGCCCATACACCCCAACCCATCTCCACTGCGGGACCCAGGCTGCTCACAGGGCCCAACGCGAAGTCAGCCACCCAGGATCCATAGCTGGGCTACCCGCAGTGACGGGTTGTTGAGGCGGGGGCTCGATCCCCCTACCTCCTACATTAAGACTCGCTTCCGCTGAGGGTAGCCCAGCTATGGATCCTGGGTGGCTGACTTCGCGTTGGGCCCTGTGAGCAGCCTGGGTCCCGCAGTGGAGATGGGTTGGGGTGTATGGGCCGCGTGCCCTGGTGCGACCGGCTGCCGGCTGGCTATGGATCCTGGGTTAGATGGCCCTGCGAGCAGCCCAGCGTCAGGCGGGGTCGTATCATAAAAGTGCACTTTTATGTTACGAGTGGGCTGCCCCCCTATTATACTGGGCCAATTTTCCAGCCCAGCGGGGGACCCACTCGCTGTACAGGGCCGCGGCCCATGCACCCCAACCCGTCTCGATGACCAGTTTAATCACCGCGGGATGTTGAGGCGGGGGCTCGATCCCCCTACCTCCTTGACAAGAAGCTTTCAATACAACCCTCATCACCAACTGATCCGCGGCTCAGTTGGTGATGGGGACTCAGCGGAAGCGAGTCTTATGTCTAGGAGGTAGGGGGATCGAGTCCCCGCCTCAACAACCCGTCACTGCGGGTAGCCCAGCTATGGATCCTGGGTGGCTGACTTCGCGTTGGGCCCTGTGAGCAGCCTGGGTCCCGCAGTGGAGAGGGGTTGGGGTGTATGGGCCGCGTGCCCTGGTGCGACCGGCTGCCGGCTGGCTATGGATCCTGGGTTAGATGGCCCTGCGAGCAGCCCAGCGCCAGGCGGGGTCGTATCATAAAAGTGCACTTTTATGTTACGAGTGGGCTGCCCCCCTATTATACTGGGCCAATTTTCCAGCCCAACGGGGGACCCACTCGCTGTACAGGGCCGCGGCCCATGCACCCCAACCCGTCTCGGTGACCAGTTTAATCACCGCGGGATGTTGAGGCAGCGGAAGCGAGTCTTATGTCTAGGAGGTAGGGGGATCGAGCCCCCGCCTCAACAGCCCGTCACTGCGGGTAGCCCAGCTATGGATCCTGGGTGGCTGACTTTGCGTTGGGCCCTGTGAGCAGCCTGGGTCCCGCAGTGGAGATGGGTTGGGGTGTATGGGCCGCGTGCCCTGGTGCGACCGGCTGTCGGCTGGCTATGGATCCTGGGTTAGATGGCCCTGCAAGCAGCCCAGCGCCAGGCGGGGTCGTATCATAATAGCTCACTAGCAATACCTTTTCTATTTGTCATTTAGGCTTCATTTGTTTGGGCGTTTCGCTGCTCCGTTTTGGGCAAACGCCGCTGGAAGGAGGGTAAACAAATGAATCTCCGGCGGCGTTTGCTCCGTTTCCACTCACCCGCCTTGAGAAATGCCCCCAAAAAGCTCAGTTTGGAGCAGCCACCTCCCCCTCCGATTTGAACACTCCGTTTCCACCCGCCGGATCGACCCGCCACCGCCGAACCAAATGAAGCCTTACTCTCCAACTCCTTTGTTGTGACTCTTCCCTATCCATATTGGACCCGCATCACCTGCTAGAGGAATATTATTACCAAGACTATTTTTAAGATTAATCCTCGCGATATTCAAACTCTTCCAAGGAATAACGAAGTAAAAAAAGTTCCTGTATTGATTACTGTTAGAAAAGAACATGTAATGGCCCATTTAAGGGCCCATCTTAGGCTTTCTTCCTCTACTTGTAATAGTCCCACGTCTTGAAATTGGGACTCTTCCCTCGCGTCACTCCCTATATATATGTATACATACTTGTATTTACAGACACAAGAGGTATATGCAAGGTTTACAGATTTTTACCAAGTGTGTGTGTTGTTTTCTACGTGGTCAGAGTCGGATTCTTTGTGCGGTCTCTGAATTTCTAACCGCAACCATCTCTGCGGTTTTCCTATCCGGGCGGTCTCTCATTTGTTAGCCGCCTCTTCTCCTATCCCGTGGCATTGACTTCTCTTCTCCTCTCTAACCGCACCCCTTGCAGTTATTTTGTTTTTTATCTGCTTCCCCCCTTCTCTCTCCCTACTGCTCATCTCCTCCCTGTCTCACTCCCTTTATAGGGATTTCTTTGGGCCTCACTTCTCTTCAGACCGGCTCGGTCTCTTCTCGCAGCTACCAGTGGCTTCTGCTTTTCGTTTCTAGCCAGACCGCCCCGCCTTCTTCGTGCGGTCTGTTCACTTTTATCGAGTTCGATTGAACTCTTGTTGTGCGGTCTGCTCGCTTTTATCAACCTTCTACTGCTGCTCGGCGGTCTCTTCTCTTCTAGCCGTTGCGGTCTCTTCTTCCGCTTCTTGTCACTAGCCAGAACGCCCCGCCTTCTTCGCGATCAGCTTATCGCGTTCGATTGGACTCATCCTGCATGCGATTCTTTCTTGATCGCCCGATATATCTCTCGAGCCGTTGCGGTCAAGACTTTCCTCTAGTCCCCGCGTCTTATCTCCTGCTCGCTGCGCTCTTGCCTAGTTGTTGCTGCTCTTAACCTCATGTGTCTTGCCAGCCTGTCGATTTAGCTGCTGATGCATCTGTCAGCTTTGTCCGCTCTGTCCGCTCTGTCCGCTCTGTCCGCTCTGTTCGCGCTGTCCGCTCTGCCTACCTAACCGCTTCCCTTGCCGCCAGGTCGTGTTGCAATGGATTCTTCTACTGATTCGTCTGCTTCAGCTCACTTGGTCCCTGCTCCTGAACTGCGTGACGAGTTGAGAATCACCACCATCTCCCTTACTGGGAATAAGAATTTTGTTGAATGGGTGCATTCTGTCCGCCGAGTCCTTCAGTCCAAGGGACTTCTACATCATCTCACTAGGGATACTCCTTCTGCACCTACTGATGAGTGGCTGCGTGATGATGGCAGTGTTAATACTTGGCTTCTCAACTCCCTTGACGGCGAACAGTTCGTATGACCATGTATCATGAGACGGCCAAGACGATGTGGGACGAGCTCCAATCTCTATACTCTAGCAAGAATAGCCTCCAACACTTGTACGATATCATCAACGGTCTTCAATCCCTTGAATCTTTTGTCGCTCGGTCCAAGTCGTTGGTCGAGGCCTAGATTCAGCATCAGCCCCGGACAACGGATCTTGCTGCCCAGCGTGCTCAAAAGGAGGCCGTTGGTATCGCAATGATGATGGCACGAGTTTCGCCTCATCTTCATAGTGTCCAGGCTCAGATCCTCTCCTCTGTTACTATTTCATCATTCTCTGATGTGTGCTCCATGCTGCTCAAGGTTTCATCGTCTCCTGATGTTGTCGGCCCTCCGACACCGGCTCTTCTCCAGAAATCTTTTGCGACATTACTTCCTCTCCCTCCCGCTTCTCGTGGGGGCCGTACTGGCTCTCGAGGGAGGGGTTGAAATAGTCGGCCACGGCCTAAGTGCTCGTTCTATGAAAAGGACGGACACTTTGAGGCCACCTGCTATCGAAAGCATGGTTTGTCTCCTCGTCCAACTGCCTCTGTTGCCGCCCTCAGCCCTTCGGCCTCTCAGGCTGATCTTGATGTAATCCGCCTCCAGCTCCAACAACTTCAAGGGTTGCTCCACAACTCATCTGCATCTGCTGCCTCTGTTTCCTCCGTCTTTCATGAAGGTATCGCGTGTCTCTCCACTAGCCCGTGTTGGATAGTGGACTCTGGTGTTACTCGTCATATCACCTCCTTGAAGTCACCTCAATACTTAGAACTCTCTGCATCCCAAGTTTATCATTTTAGTCAATGGCAACATCGCTCCTGTCTCCGGCTCTGCTGATATACCTCTAAATCCGTCTATTTCTCTTTTCTTGTCCCTCCATGTCCCGTGCTCTCCATTTAATTTACTTTTTGTTAGTCGCCTCATTAATGATTTGGATTGCTCTGTCACATTCACTTATTCTTCCTTTCTAATGCAGGACCGACGGGCATATAATATCATTGGTAAAGGACAATTGCACAACGGACTCTACCTTCTTGATGTCTTCTCCACCGTTCTCTCTTTTGTCTCCTCTGTTGACTGACATCGACGTCTTGGGCATGCTCCTCTTCTTGTTCTCAAGAAAGCTTTTGCAGATGTTCATCTTCTCACTTTTACTTGTGATTCATGTATTTTAGGGAAACAACATCGTTCCTCTATTCCTCCACATTGTACCCGGAGCTCTGCTCCTTTTATGTTAGTATATTCTGATATTCGGGGCCCGTATAATGTAACAAGTATTTTTGATTATCTTTACTTTCTCAGCTTTATTGTTATTCTCGCATGACACGGTTGTATTTACTTTGTGATCGCTCCGAGCTCCCTCGTGTTTTTCGGGCTTTTGTTCTTGAAAATCGTACTCAATTTTCTGACCAAATCAAAACACTTCGGACTGATAATGTTCGCGAATACACGAGCCATGAGTTCGATAACTTCTGCTCTGAGTTCGGAATTATTTATCAAACGTCATGTGCTTATACTCCCCAACAAAATGGTGTGGCTGAGGGTAAAAACAGACATCTTCTTGATATTGCTCGCTCACTTATGATTCAAATGCATGTTCCCAAGACGTATTAGCACTTGGTTGTTTCGATGGCGTGTTATCTCATTAACTGATTGTCATCGTCCCTCCTCGACAACTCCACCCTATTCAGCCTCCTCTTTCCCTCCACACCCTCATTTCCCCTAACACCTCGAGTATTTGGACGTACCTGCTATGTTCAATTACTTAGTCCTTCCACCGACAAGCTCGATCCTCGGGCGGCCAAACATATATTTATTGGCTATTCTCGTACTCAAAAAGGATATGTTTGCTACTCTCACCCTAAAACAAGGTGACGGTTTCACCTGATGTTACCTTTCTGGAAGATCAACTATTTTTCCTCTCTCTATCGTCCTCTCCACCATCATCACACTTACCACGACCTGTCATCCCAGTAACGTCTCATCCACCACCATCAGCTTCGTCTCCTCCACCATCTCCACCAGTTCCCTTCCCAGCTCCGGGTCTACACCACCTCACCCCCACCCCTCTTCTTTGTGTCTATACTCGACGGCCACTCCGCTCTGTCGCCCCGCTGCAGTCGGCTCCAACCTCTGGCACTTTGCGTCCTGTCGACCCGACTTCTACTTTCACATCTCATCCCCTTGCAAATTATGTCTCCTTACATCACATTAACTCGGTGTTTCACACCTTTGCTACCTCATTATCCTCTATTTTTGTACCTAACTCTGTGCAGGAGGCACTTGAACATCCGGGCTGGCGGGCGGCCGTGGACGAAGAAACGACGGCTCTCTGGGCTAATCAGACTTGGGATTTGGTTTCTCTTCCTCCAGGACAGACTACTGTTGGATGTAAATGGATCTTTGTTATCAAACATGCACCTGATGGGACGATTGATCGACTTAAGGTCTGTCTGGTGAAACATGGCTTTACTCAACAATATGATCTAAATTATGAGGAAACATTCTCTCCAGTGTCCAAGCTCAACACAGTTCGTGTCCTCTCCGTAGCAGTACACCGTCACTGGCCCTTACATCAACTTAATATCAAGAATGTATTTTTCAATGGCAATCTCCAAGAAACTGTCTACATGCGATAGCCTCCCGGGTTTGAAATCACAGTGGAGTCCCAAGTTTTTTCTCCTAAAGAAGTCAATTTTTGGGCTCAAACAATCTTCTCGAGCTTGATTTGATAAGTCTAGCAGGGCTGTTTGGGATGTCAGCTTTACTCGGAGCTCGGCTGATTTTTCTTGCTCACTAGACATAGCAAAACAGGAACAGTTCTTCTTTTGGTGTATGTCGATGACATCCTAATCACAGGAGATGATTCGAAAGAGATCCAAATGGTCAAACAGCACCCCAACTCTATTTTTCAAACGAAAGATCTAGGAAACCTTCGATACTTTCTTGACCTTGAAATCGCAAGACGTCCTGATGACTTTTTCTTATCTCAACAAAAGTACTGTCTCGATCTTTTTCAGGATGCTGGATATTCTGGATGCAAACCAGTTGACACTCCAATGGATGCCAATTATAAGTTGTGTGCTCATGCCTCTGATGGAGATCTTCTTCTTCCAAACCCTGAGTACTATAGACGGTTGGTGGGAAAAATGATATATCTAACCGTCGCAAACCCGGACATATCCTTTGTTGTTGGGGTTGTCAACAAATTTATGCATTCTCCTCGAATGTCACATCTACAAGCTGTTGAACGAATTCTGCAATACTTGAAGAATGCTCTTGGCCAAGGGCTGGTATACAGAACTTCCTCCTCTACTCCAACCTTGATTGCATATTAAGATGCCGATTATGTTGGTTCCCTGGATGATCGACATTCCACCAGCGGTTTTTGTACTTACTTCGGATGTCATCTTGTTACCTGGCGCAGTAAGAAACAGACTGTTGTTGCTAGATCATTGGTCGAGGTTGAGTACCGTTCAATGGCGACAGTTGTATCTGAACTCACATGGCTTGGGAGTCTCCTAAGTGATATGGGAGTAAAACTTTCTTCACCATCCACCTTATTCTGTGACAGTCAAGCGGCGATTCACATAGCCAAAAATCTTGTCTTCAATGAAAGAACGAAACGCATTGAAATTGACTACCACTTTATTAGGGAAAAGGTTCAAATGAAGAAGCTGGAACTGAAACATGTTCCGGCTACTAACCAAGTTGTCGATCTTCTCACTAAGGCTTTGTCAAGTGCTCTTTTTTATCAGTTCTTGTCCGAGTTGGGTGCCTACGACTTGTACGCTCCATCTTGCGGGGAAGTGTTAGAAAATAACATGTAATGACCCATTTAAGGGTCCATCTTAGGCCTTCTTCCTCTACTGGCAATAGTTCCACATCTTGAAATCGGGTCTCTTCCCTCTCTTCTATCTCTATATATATGTATTCATACTTGTATTTACATACACAAGAAATATATGCAAGGTTTACAGATTTTTCCCAAGCGTGTGTGTTGTTTTCTACAATTACAAATTGTTATGAACTTATTGAATCATCTCCGATCATATTTAAGTTGGCCTTCCACTTATCTATACCTCAAAATGATCCCAGTTATTTCATCGAAGTCAATGCCACTGAGAAATTGGGTATCAAGTCAGGTTACTTTCATATGCCCATTGCCCATTCAATGTAGATACAATTAGCATATCACCATAACAGTATAATCGATAAGATTGATCAAATCCAAGCCCGAACTCCTATTCCACCCACTGCAATCACCAAGAAATAGCGCATAGATTAATGCATGAGCTAATCAGATTTAGAATGATGTTAAGTATATAGTAGCATATGGGCTAAAAATCAAAAGAATCATACATTGCTGGGAGCAGTGCATGAATCCCAGAAACAAAGAACAACATCAAAACTTCGAAACCATACAGCATGTGCGCTAGAAACTGCCGCGCATGAATCCCAAAAACCATCAAAATCACCGGAAACAACACGAAAAGAAATATAGAGAAAGCCCGGGAGGCGCCGGACCTGTAATTAGGGTTTTGCTCCGGAGGGAGAGAGAGCGACTGGGAGCAGACCTCACACGGGGGATCCGCCGGGAGGATTACGCACTGCGCGTTGGGCAACGCAGAAGAGCAGCCTGTACCCAGGAAAATTAGCGAGGATACGCCATTCACAGATCGGGTATCATTTCCATTTTGAGTTGCCCCCGTCTCCATCTCTCTAGAGCGTGCGATTGAAAAAGTGGCCCAAAGGAATTCCAGTTTCCATGAGAGCTCAGAAGTGACCTACCGAACATTATAAATGAGAGAAACAGGGTTCTTTCCTGCTGCCGCGCTGGCCGCGCTGGCCGCGCTGGCCGCTCCATCCGCTTTTATTTTTGTATATTTATTTATTTTAGGCAACGCCTCTTTAGCTAACGGCAGCTTAAATTTTTTTTTTAATACATCTTTTTTTTCAATGGTTTACTGGGTCGGGGGAGGATAGAGTGTAGCAAATGTACCGCACCGTAAAGTGCAGGCGATCTGACGGTTGCGAGTCCATCTTGGCTCGCGCGGAAATGCGTGCACATCTTAACTCGCTTTGAGATGTGTGCGCTGAGATGTGCATGCATCTTCGCGTGCTCGCATCCATCGGATCGGTAAAGTGCAGCGGCTCGCATCCGTCGGATTGCGCTGCACTTTTCCCTCCTCGGACCCTGGTTAACCGCCTCCTTCCTTCCACTGATTAGACACTCGCATTAAATACTGGATTGCAGGAAAAAAATATAGCAACCTCCTGCAAAGCATCGATCGGATCCTACGGGATATACGATGGTTTTACTGGGGGTATTCGTTTGCCCACCCTCCGATTCTGGCTCTTTTTGTCTCCCTCATGAGAGAGTCTCAACTCGGCATGGGGATTTGAAAAGAGGCATGACAAATCGACTAGGGTTATTCGGGATATAGTGCTTGAGTCGTCGAGGGTCGTACAATTGGGCAATGGAGGATGTTAGGCCGTCAGTTTCATAGGGTTCGTTTGATTGAGCAGTGCGGGAGGAGTCGGCGGGTCCAAACGGAGGTGTCGAACCGAAGGGGGGGAGGCGGGCCTGGAAAAGCTCTGATTTTGTGACGTTTCCTCTATCCGGCAGGTACAAACGGAGCAAGCGCCGCCGGCAGATCCAACAAGTTTTGTAGAATATGATACAGCGAAAGCAAGAGGGGGATCACCAGTTGATGAAACATAACCAATTTCACATTGTTTCTCCCCTCCTAAAGGATTAGAGAAAAGATTTTGTTGATCAGAGGAAGATGATTCATTAGAAGAATTTGACCACGGATTTGAGAAAAATTGTTTCCAGGCCCATGAGAAAACTCGTGACATATTTCATGTGATGATAGTCAAGAAGTTGACGTGATCCCCCACAAGTACAAGAATTGATCGGCTTGTATTCTCCCAATTCTTCCCAAATAGTTTTCAACTTTGTAAAATATCGACTAAAAGAGAGATTGCCATGAGTGAGACTCATCAAATCTCTCTTGAGTTGGAAAATACGCGGTCCATTTTGTTGCTCAAAACATTCACTTAGATCTGTCCAAATATCTACCTTTGAAGAAGAATAGTTAGTGATTAATTTCTTTCAAAGTGGAATTCAAAAGCCAAAATGCAACGATGTTATCATTGCATTTTCTTGCCAGATATAAGGGAGAATCCAGATGTTCAGGTCCAATGATGGATCCATCCATGAGTCCAAGTTTATTTTTGCCAATCAACACCATCTTTGTCGCTCTCGGCTCTCGACCGTGAATTATAATTCTCTCCATTCAAAAATTGAAAAACAAGAATGGAACCTGGATTATCCAAAGGATGAAGGTAGAACGGATTAGGATCATACTCAGATGTTGTTCATCTTGATCAAGGGAATAACTTCATTAGAAGTTTCCGTGATGTTATTCATCTCGATCGAGGGAAGAACTCCATCAGATTTTGATCATGCCATGATGCACAAGAAGTGGAATAAGATTATGCATCTGATATCATATTAAGAATTCAAGAAAAGAAACAGATGTTTTGCATTTCGTGTTTATACAAGGAGATGCACATGGCTGTTTATAATACAAACATAACAAGAACTGAAGAAGAAGTCTAAACTAACGGCTAACTTGCTGGAGTTATTATGGTGACCGGGCCCCACCAGCATTGGAGTTGGCATTTCTTTTATGATTGTTTTAAATGGGTAGATGAGAGGTTGCATTAATTTGGTAGGTGAGAAGTTGTGTATTTATGATGAGAGAGTTTTTTTCTTGTTTTCTTTTGCCTATATAAAGGTCCTCTTGTACATGTTTGAAGTTTGATGAATAGAGAGATAAACTCCCAAACCTTTGTTCCCGTTTAGAGAGAGAAAGTAGGAAGCGCCGCAGCGCTGGTGTTTCTGTCCGGGCGGCTTGAAGTTGAAGCCGCGCGGTCTGGTGAGCGCGCAGCGAGTGAGAGCCCGCGAGCTTTGTGTGACTCGCGTGTCAAGTGATCTCGGCAGGGGGAGCTCGCAGAGCGGGTGGAGCTCTCGCAGGTGGAGCTCGCGCGGGTGCAGGTCGCAAGTTGGGCGGTCAAGCTGCGAGTGGGGTGCAGGCTCGCCTGGTGTTTTAGGCGCGAGGTGGTGAAGGAGATCTCGCTGGGTTGAGCTCGCGAGTGGTGGCGGGAGCTCGCTCGCGAGAGGCGGCACTCGCTATAGAGGGAAGGAGCCCGCGCGGTTTGTTGCGGTCTCGCCGGGGTGTAATCGCGCGACCTGGCGGACTCGCCAAGTTGGTACTCGCTTATTAGGGGAGGTCGCGCGGTTTGACTTGGCGGGCTCGCTTTTGGTGTTGACTTGTGGTGCCAAGTGAAGTCATTTGTGGTTTGGGATCGAGCGGGAACCCATACACGTTTCCAACAAGTGGTATCAGAGGCAGGTTCGGATCCTCGGAAGATTTGAAGTAGGGGAGAGATGGAGTTTGGAGGTGCCGTGCCGGGGCAAGTTCCCAAGTTGACGAAGACCAACTATGGGAACTGGAGCATCCAGATGAAGGTACTACTAGCCTCCAAGGAGTTGTGGGAGGTAGTAGAGGATGGTGTGGAGGTGCTGACTGCTGAAGCAGAAGCCGCGTTGACGAACGCACAAAGGACAGCACTGAGAGAAGCTAAGAAGAAGGACAAGAAGGCATTGTTCATCTTGTACCAAGGGGTGGATGAAGCTACGTTTGAGAAGATCTCGGACGCCGAGACTTCGAAGGAGGCATGGGAGATTTTACAACGCTCCATGCAGGGAGTCGATAAGGCAAAGAAGGTGAAGCTGCAGTCCCTTCGAGCTCAATATGAAGTGATGAAGATGCAGGGTTCAGAGAAGGTTGGCGACTATGTGACCCGTCTGCGGACGATCACAAATGAGATGAAGAGAAACGGGGAGACGATAGACGAGGTCAACTTCATGGAGAAGCTCCTGCGTTCTATGTCTAAGAAGTTCCGACACGTGGTGGTGGCCATCGAAGAATCGAAGGACCTCACAGTGATGACGGCGGATGAACTGATAGGTTCGCTACAAGCACATGAGTATCGGATGGTGCAAGATGAGGAGGAGTCGAGTGGCTTGGGGAAAGCACTTCAGACTCAACTCAATTTTGGAGAGAGTTCAGGAAGAGGAGGAGGCCAGCGTGGTCGAGGCTACCAAGGCAGAGGTAGAGGAGGAAGAGGTGGAAGAGACTTTGGAAGAAATCAGTTCAACCAGGGAGCGGTAGAGCAACATCATGGTTGGAGGCAAGATGCAGGAGGTAGAGGAAGAGGCCAAGGCAGAGGTCAAGGCAGAGGACAGGGAAGAGACCAGGGAAGAAGTCAAAGAGGAGGAAGAGATATGTCTCAAACTCAATGTTACAACTGTAACAAGTTTGGACATATGAGTTACGACTGCTGGGCTCCCAAGAAAGGTGGTGAAGCCAACCACTATGCGGAGGCTAACAACACGGGTGGAGACCCGATGATGTTCCTTACTATCCAAGGCGCTGCAGGAGGGAGGAATGGAGTGTGGTACCTAGATACTGGAGCTAGTAACCACATGTGTGGTAATAAGGAGCTATTCACCAGCCTTGAGCCGAATGGGGGAGATGTCAGTTTTGGCGACGCCTCAAAGATCTCTGTGGAAGGAAGAGGAGTGATCGCGGTGACGATGAATGGGAAGGAGGTGCTCATCAACGACGTCTTCTATGTACCGGGCTTGAGGAGTAACATCCTAAGTCTTGGACAACTGGTGGAGAAGGGATATCGCGTCCTGTTGAGGGATAACACCTTAGCGATGAAGGATAGCCAAGGAAGAGAGGTGGTAAGAGTGAAGATGGCGACGAACCGCCTCTTCCCTCTAAGTTTGGATGCCAAGGAGACGGCATGTCTTGCAAAGACAGGAGAAGAGGAGGAAGCTTGGCTGTGGCACCACCGGATGGGGCATCTGGGGTTCACAGGCCTGAAGCTGTTGTCTGGATCCAAGATGGTGGAAGGGCTGCCTATGATCACACCTCCTCAAAGGGTCTGTGAGGCATGCACGAAGGGGAAGCAAAAAAGGGAGACATTTGAAGGTGGCAAGTCTCGGAGAGCTATAAGGCAACTGGAGCTAGTCCATTCGGACATTGCTGGTCCGTTTGAGACCACTTCAATAGGTGGAAGCAAATACTACATCACGTTCACCGACGACTTCAGTAGGAAGTGTTGGGTATACTTTCTGAAGGATAAGGCAGAGGCTCTGGACAAGTTCCAAGAGTTCAAGGCAATGGCTGAGAAGGAAGTTGGGCAACCACTGAAGGTGCTCCGGACAGATAGAGGAGGGGAGTACACCTCTAGGCTGTTTGATGACTACTGCAGAGAATGGGGGATCTCACACCAGCTGACGGCGGCGTACTCGCCTCAACAAAACGGAGTGGCGGAAAGAAAGAACCTAACCATTATGAACATGGCGAGGAGCATGGTGAAGGGCAAGGGGTTGCCAAAGAAGTACTGGGCGGAAGCAGTACAGGTAGCGGTGTACTTGCTAAACCGTTGCCCTACCAAGAGTGTGAAGTTCAAGACGCCGTTTGAGGCTTGGAGTGGCTGGAAGCCAAGTGTGAAGCACCTGAGGGTCTTCGGGTGTGTAGCTTATGCTCACATCCCGGACCAGAGGAGGAGGAAGCTGGACGATAGAAGTGAGAAGTGCATTTTTGTAGGCTACGCTCCTGCGAGCAAAGCTTACAATTTGTACAACCCGGAGACGGAGAAGGCCATTATTTCACGAGATGTGGTGTTTGAAGAAGGAAGCTGCTGGAGCTGGAATGAGGAGGTGAAGAACACCAAGGGGATGTTCTACGAGGATGATGAAGAAGGTGGAGAAGAGGCTGAAGCGGAGATGAGTGGAGCTGAGCCACCATCACCACCAAGCGGTGGTCCAGGGGGAGCTCTCACCCCTTACTCTAGTGGTGCAAGCACGAGTGGAAGCGGCCCTGGAGAAGCTAGCACCAGTGGGAGCAAGGACTACCGCCCTCAGCCCAGGATGCGGAGGCTGGATGAAATATATGAGGAGACGGCTGCAACCTATAACAACTTTTCTTTATACTGTTTGCTTGCAGATGTTGAGCCGTGCTCCTACGATGAAGCTGCGAAGGAGAAAAGCTGGAGGAAGGCAATGGATGCGGAGATCGCCTCCATCAAGAAGAACGATACCTGGAAGCTGGTAGATGCACCTGCAGGCCACAAACCCCTCGGGGTGAAGTGGGTGTATAAGGTGAAGAAAAATAAAGATGGAGGCGTGGAGAAGCACAAGGCGAGGCTAGTCGTGAAGGGCTACCGCCAAGTTCAGGGAGTGAACTATGATGAAGTCTTCGCACCGGTAGCGCGGATAGATACCATCCGGCTGATCATCGCGCTAGCCGCACATCACGGGTGGAAGATAATGCAGATGGACGTGGTCTCTGCTTATTTGAATGGCTACCTGGAGGAGGATGTGTACATCGAGCAGCCTCCAGGGTACGTGGTGAAAGGGCAGGAGAGAAAGGTCTGCAAGCTTGACAAGGCACTCTACGGACTGAAGCAGGGAGCTAGAGCTTGGAACGGCAGGATAGATGCTTACTTACAGAAGCATGGCTATCAGAAGTGCCCCTATGAGTATGCTGTGTACACCAAGGTAGACAAGGATGGAGGCATGATGATTATCTGCTTATACGTGGATGACATAATCTTCACAGGGAACAATGCTGGAATGTATGAAGAGTTCCGGGGTATGATGAAGAGAGAGTTCGAAATGACGGACTTGGGTGAGCTGAACTACTTTCTGGGAGTAGAGGTGCAGCAGAGTGAAGACGGGATCTTCATATCCCAGAAAAAGTATGCTGAGGAGATCCTAAAGAAGTTCAGGATGGAGAACAGCAAACCTATCTCCACCCCTGCCGACCCTGGACTGAAGTTGAGCAAGGATTCAAGGGAAGGAGCGGTGGACTCCACGTTTTTCAAAAGTTTGGTGGGGAGTCTACGCTACTTGACCTTCACCCGACCGGACATCATGTATGTAGTCGGAGTGGTGAGCAGGCATATGGAGGAGCCAAAGGAAGACCACTTCACGGCAGCGAAGAGGATCCTGAGGTACATCAACGGGACAAGAGGTCACGGGCTGAAGTACTCCACTGGAGAGGAGCTGAAGTTAGTGGGATACTCCGACAGTGACTATGGAGGCGATGTGAACGATCGGAAGAGCACTTCCGGATATGCTTTCAACATGGGAACGGGAGTGTTCTCTTGGAGCTCGAAGAAGCAGGCAACGATAGCTCTATCGTCCTGCGAGGCAGAGTATATTGCAGCAGCAGCTGGCACCTGCCAAGCCATCTGGTTAAGGAATCTGTTGGAGAGCTTGCAGCATGGAGTGGATGGGCCAACGACTATGTTGGTGGACAACATGTCGGCCATCCAGCTCGCGAAGAACCTGGTACTACATGGAAGAAGCAAGCACATCGAGACGAGGTATCATTTCCTAAGGGAGCAGGTAGAGTTGAAGACAGTGGAAGTGAAGTATTGCCCGACCGGAGAGCAAGTCGCGGACATCTTCACCAAGGCATTGAAGGTGGACACGTTCCTGAAGCTCAAAGGCAAACTCGGCATGTGCTGCCAAGTTTGAGGGGGAGTTTGCTGGAGTTATTATGGTGACCGGGCCCCACCAGCATTGGAGTTGGCATTTCTTTTATGATTGTTTTAAATGGGTAGATGAGAGGTTGCATTAATTTGGTAGGTGAGAAGTTGTGTATTTATGATGAGAGAGTTTTTTTCTTGTTTTCTTTTGCCTATATAAAGGCCCTCTTGTACATGTTTGAAGTTTGATGAATAGAGAGATAAACACTCAAACCTTTGTTCCCGTTTAGAGAGAGAAAGTAGGAAGCGCCGCAGCGCTGGTGTTTCTGTCCGGGCGGCTTGAAGTTGAAGCCGCGCGGTCTGGTGAGCGCGCAGCGAGTGAGAGCCCGCGAGCTTTGTGTGACTCGCGTGTCAAGTGATCTCGGCAGGGGGAGCTCGCAGAGCGGGTGGAGCTCTCGCAGGTGGAGCTCGCGCGGGTGCAGGTCGCAAGTTGGGCGGTCAAGCTGCGAGTGGGGTGCAGGCTCGCCTGGTGTTTTAGGCGCGAGGTGGTGAAGGAGATCTCGCTGGGTTGAGCTCGCGAGTGGTGGCGGGAGCTCGCTCGCGAGAGGCGGCACTCGCTATAGAGGGAAGGAGCCCGCGCGGTTTGTTGCGGTCTCGCCGGGGTGTAATCGCGCGACCTGGCGGACTCGCCAAGTTGGTACTCGCTTATTAGGGGAGGTCGCGCGGTTTGACTTGGCGGGCTCGCTTTTGGTGTTGACTTGTGGTGCCAAGTGAAGTCATTTGTGGTTTGGGATCGAGCGGGAACCCATACACGTTTCCAACATAACTAACTGGCAAAATTAAAGAAGATATATCGTTATGATAATTAACAATTGTAAAACCCTAATCTAGGCATTAGTGAGATTATGATAAAGATGGGGCACAATGATGACATCGTTGTGGGCTATATATATACACTAGTATGTTCCAACGAGCTTCGTCCGTTATCGATGTGTTGTCGCGGGCTTCGCCCGCCACTCGGCAAAATTTAAAAGTATTTAAAGCAATTATTTAAAATTTTATAATTTAAAAGTATTTAAATTTTATTAAATAGAAATTTTAATAATTTTATTAATTATTTAAAGAATATAAAGAAATTATAAAATAAAAAACCAAATTATATAATTTAATAATTTATTTAATTACTTGTTATTTTTAAAAATAACAAGTAAAAAAATAAAATCACGTCCCCCCCTTCCGCTTCTACTTCTCTGCCCGCCGATGCTGCCGGCGGCGGACTGCCCGGCACCCACCGGGGGGTTCGCCGGCCTCCGGCAAACCCGCCGGGTGTGTTCCGGCGAAGAGCGGGCAGGGCCACCGCCGGCGGTGGGCCTGCCCGTGAGCCCTAAAAGTGGAGCTTACGGGCAGGGCCACCGCCGGCGGTGGCCCTGTCCGCTCGCCGCCGGACAACCGACGACCCGTTCACCGGAGGCCGGCGAACCCCCCGATGGGCGTCGAGCAGGCCGTCGGCGGCAGCGTGGTGAAGCCGGCGGACGCGCGGGTGAGGCAGTGGATTGTCGGAATTTCTGGATTTCAGGATTGCTGTTATTTGGAGGAATCGATATTTGCAGTCCAGATCCTTTGAATCCGGCAGCCAATTTTTGGAGATGTTTGATCGGACGGTACAGATGAGATTCATGGTGTGTTTCCAAATATGCATATTGTTTTAAATGATAAAGATATATATTTTACAAAATTTCATTAAACAGCTCTACAAACTTCATTTTATACTGATGGGTTACACCATCATTTATAATGCATGTTCCCCCATGATCTCCCCCCAAAATGGGAGATCATGGGGTTGACTAGTCAACCCCACCTCCCATGATGAGGAGAACATGGGGGTGGGGCTCACTCACTATCTCTCCACTAAACTCACTCCCATTGGGAGGTAACCATAGGCCAGCCGCCGCCACCGGCCGCCGCCGGCGGCTGGCCGCCGCTGCCGCCGGCGGAGTAGTCCATCAAACCGGCGGCGGGGACTCTATAAACTTCATTTTATACTGATGGGTTCCACGTCATCATATCTTAAGTCAATCTTCTCTTTTCTTTGACTGTGTGCGAGCTCGACCGCCCCGCAAGCTAAGGCGGACCAGTTGAATCCGGTCCGACCGGGGCATCGAGTTAGCCCGCAACAGTTTGGCGCCGCCTGTGGGAAACCGATTCCCAGCATCCTTCAAGAGAATTGGATCACCAGCTCAGCCACTTCCAAGTCATGCTCCAATGGTAAAAGGAGGCGCCCGCGCTGCTGAAAGATTCATCCTCGGAGGGCTCACCAAACCGGCATGCACCCACTCGTTAGTGAGCATGCCAAAAGAGGCAAAAGCTGCGTACGCAGCTGTTGACACCCTCGAGAGACGCGTCCACCAGATAGAGGAGCAACAGATCGAAATGCTCACTCTACTCAGAAGTTTAGCGGCACCAGTCATTCCCCTACCGCAGCCAAATCATGGCCCGGCCCAAGAAGTTCCGTCACAAGAAGAACAAGCCCTCGTAAGACAAGAAGAGCGGCGTCAAGTTAGGAGCCGTGGGTACAACCGTCGTCCTGACCCTCAGGGGACTGGGGGGCAACATCCACTTCGAAAATACACCTCTTTGAGTACCACCCGCGCAGGCATGATGCGCACGGTTCAGAATGATCCGGCATCCCGCCGGCCAAGAACTCCTCAGCCTTTCAAGCAAGATGACTTACGACCGCCAGGAGAACTCTCCGCCTCAACCAGACATTGCTCACATAAGGAGTACGATATAGAGAAGGAGTTCTCAAGTACAAATAGCTCCCCTGCGCCCGTGGCACCTTTCCGGGAGATGTAGGAGCACCACCTCACCGGTTCTCATTACAAAGGGAATCCTGGAAGCAAGACGACACTCGATGCCTCGGCCACGAAGCTGGGACCGAGTAAATGTCTGCCTAACTGCAGCTCATTTGACTCCTATACAGAACCAGACCCGGAAGACGACATTGAAATCCACAATTTCAGCGGAGCCGGCAACCTGCGGGCACACGTAGAGTATTTCGAAGCTGTCATGCACGCTCGCAACGCTTCAGATAAATTCATGGTCCAGACGTTTCCAACAACATTGAAAGGGGAAGCTCGAGCCTGGGTTCGTTCTCTACAGGGGGAAAGGATAAGCAGCTACATTGAACTCGCAGCCCTCTTTATCAAAAAGTTCACCACGATCAGAAAGCCCTCACTGGAAGGTCCAAGTCCGGGTAGGGTTCAAAAGAGGAAGCTAGAGAACGGTGGGTACCTCGAGCACAAGAGAAACTGCGACCGGCAGAAGCTGCGCCAACTTGCGACCAGGGTGAAAACAACCGGTGGCAGCTACAGGGTCCACTAAAGGCCTAACCTGTAACACCTCCCCTGTAGTGGACGTATAATATGGGTCCGGCTGGGGCCCCACAACATACGAACGCCACAGCTTTAGTATTATAAGTTGATATAGCTACCCAAACTCAAAACACTTGCACAACACAGCGGAACACCAAGCACAACTAGAAGTTATCCACTAACCAAAAGAGTAAACAAATGGCCTTAAGGCCTTACATCGAATGTCCAAAAGTAAATAGTACATCAAACATGAATGTGCATAGCACTCCTAGTCTACCTCGGCATGCAAGCCGGACAAAAGAGTCTCAAACAAACATCATCAAAATGTAGTGCTACAAAAGAGGGAAAAACACTTCATGGGGCTTAGGCCTTTTTGGCCGGCGTGCTAGCTTCTGCATGCGATCCTTGCCCTGTAAAAATTATTAGTAACGTGGGTCAGCAAAGGCTGACCTCAAACTATGTAACAACACATCTCCTCCCGGCCGCCCCTAACGGACCCCGGGGAACCCTCCAACCTGCAAGTCAGCACTTCATATGCAAATAAACATCTATAAATAGAAAAGCATTAAAATAGGCTTGGATGTCTCAATCATCAAACATGTTCTCTATTGGTTGAGCATATAAAGTAAGGGGCCTACTATGCAACATGAATGCAACACTCGGGCTTCACCCAAGGTACCCTACAGCGTATGCATCTAGCACAACATCACATCATTTGGGTACTCACGTTTCCCCAATTGGCATAAAGCCGCAAACACTAAGGGAGTCACCTCTCCCTTAAGCGGCGCACAGGCCGCCACAAGGAATTCTTGCCAAGGCCCCACCCGCTCGTGGGCTTAGCCCCGGGCTTGCCTGCAAGCTCTGACGTCTCATGTCAGGAATTCCAACAAACACAGACTGACCGATTCTAAGAAGCCTTGTTGGACCCCACCCGCTCATGGCCTCTTTGCCCGGGCTTGCCCCAAGCTTGGCATTCTCGTCAGTCTCACAGAAGGGGACTAGTCTCGCCGGGACACTCTCCACACATGACGCACATGTCACGGGATAGCCAGCCGACCACGGAGACATAGCCACGCCTTGGCACAACACAAACCAAGACTAAATACATCGTAATCCCTCTTTGTACTGCAGCGTTCCCGCGCACCAAGGAAACCATCTCCAACTCGTGCGGAGCTAACCTTGTCCCTCAAGGAAACCATCTACCGCCACGAGGAGCTAACCTTGTCCGGGTTCGACTACACGTACCTTTTCAAGCAAACGGGACAATCACCACCACCACACAAACGGCATCTTGCCGCAACGGAAAATCTCTACGAATCCCTAAGTTCGTATGCAACATCACCGAGTCGGACTAACGGTCGCGACTACGGCTTCACCCACCATGCCTAATCCACTAGCGAAGCGGATCTCTAATGCAAGATATGCCGGGGACGGACTCAATCAACCCGGAGGTTCCTCTTGAACCTTGGCAAACCAAAGCCCCTCTCATTTGAGAGTTTGGTGCCCAAAAATTTAGAAGAAAACGATGCTAAAAACGTGCATCCTAAAGACCGAGAGGAGAGATGTCGTTACCTTCCGACTCCTCTTCCTTGCCATGGCAAAAATGGCCGGATGGAAATCTTCGTAATGCTCTAAGCTTCACGGATCCGGACTCGGCTCGCGATTTGGAGCTCCGAAATCCTTCCTACAGCCCAAGACCTTCTTCTTCTTCCTCCTTGCTCTAGTTTCTCTCAAGAACTTAGAAAGAGAAGACTTGAAAAAAAAAATGAGGATCTGCAACCCTAAATTCGGACTTAACTTCCCAGGAGATGGCCTGAACCGTTAGATCCCAAAACCAGAAAAAGAATGGCCGCGATTCGCCTGAAAAACAGAAGACCTGGGCCGAACACGGCCTGGCACACGCCCGTGTCCAGGGCCGTGTGCCTCATTCGCCGTCTCAAATCGACGCGCCTGGAATCGCACACGGGCATCCGACACGCCCGTGTTCCATCTGACACGCCCGTGTCCCCAGTGACACGGCCGTGTGCCTCCAACTACACGGCCCCGAAACCAACCCGAGAGGTGACACGGCCTGGAACACGCCCGTGTCCCAAGCCGTGTGCCAAGTCTCGACACCCGTCGACAGGCTTTGTGTCGACACCGCGGAAAAACGTCGAGCGAAGATCGTCGACCAAGCGGGACACGCCCTGTGACACGCCCGTGTCACAGGCCGTGTGCCCCAGTCTCGACACCTTGTCGAGCAAAAGTGTCGACACTTGGGGCGAGTGTCGACACGGCCTCGACACGCCCTGCGACACGCCCGTGTCGCAGGCCGTGTGCCACCCTCTCGACACTTTGTCGAGCGAAAGTGTCGACACTTGGGCCGAGGGTCGACACGGCCTCGACACGCCCTGCGACACGCCCGTGTCGCAGGCCGTGTTCTCCTGCCAGAAACCCAAAAATTTTTTCTGAACTGCAGACTGAGCCTCTTGAAAAACTGGGGTGTTACATAACCGGTGGTGGCCACAGCTCAGCACACACGATTCACCCCTTACAGAGCCAACAGAAACACCACTTGCCATAATCCACGAGTCGGCATTCAAAAACTAGCCGAGCACAAAACAATCCCTCCTAAGGGAAAAAGCCACACTAACAATCCTAGCGAAAGCGTTGAGTTCACTCGACGCGGCGTTGAGTGAGCTCCACTCACTCAGCGCCAAAAGATTACCAGGGAAGGCGCCGAGTCCACTCGACACGGCGTTGAGTGAGCTCCACTCACTCAACGCCAAATGACTTAGCCGCAAAGCTCCACTCACTCAACGCTAACAGACTTAGATAATTTTTTATAAAAATTTAGAACTTATAACTCAGCCTAGGCTCACTCAACGCCCTTAACTAGTGAGCTGAAAAATTTAATTCCAACCACTTCCTCTCTCCTACTGCCCAGCGACAGCTATCAAATACAAGCTGGACTAAACTTAGCAACCTAAAATGCTGCTTCCAGCCTCTACCTGGACCCAAAATAGTGAACAAAAAGGGAAAAAGAAGAAAGAAAAAACAATTTAAAACTGGACAGCTTAAGTAAAACCTAGCTGGAATGAAACTGCAGCTACCCTAGCTTCTAGGAAGAGAGAATTAAGCTACTACAACATGAATAATAAGAGTAAGATTAAGTTTGGCAAGGGCAAAGAGCACCACTTGTCTCTACCTCCAGGAAAACAGCAGCTATCACCAAAGCTTGGCACCGGCGGCAAGATCGGCCACCTAGAAGACCAAAACTGAAGTTTTGAGGAAGAAGAAGAAAAAACTGAAAACCCTAATTCCTAAAGACAGCCTTAGAACAAACAATACATACCTAGGAAGGAAGATCTGGAGGAGAGCAAACCGAATCTGCTCTTACCAAAGCAAACCGAGCTCTAGATGACAAAAAATCGCCGGCCCTTCCTTTCGCAAGAAGCTAACTGACTTCTTTTGGGAAAGATGAAACCAGCTAAGCTATTATATATTATCTTCTACTCACTCACTTATAGCTAATAAAATATTCTAGCACATAGAAAAACTCAGCCACTCGCTGAATCAAGGAATTTGGCCACCAAACTGACGAAACTAGCTGATATACATATATAGATATATCTATTATTAATAAGGCTCATCTTTTCTGTCCGTCACGCCGAAAGCGCATTCCTCTTCTCGCCACATATTTAATTTTCCCAAACTGTCCTTTCGCAGCTCTCTGTTCAGCCACTGTTCAGGCGCTTAATATTATATGCATAAAAATGATACATGATATATGATATATATCTATTAATGTAAAGCGGTGGAGGACAGTTCATACGCAGCTGTCATCCGCCGCTTAAACATTAATATATATTGAGACCAGAAGACTGTCAGGGGAGGGCAGAGAGGGATATGGAAAGAGAAAAAAACTCCGCCTGCTGGAGTTACGTTTTTTCCTATGGTGGAGGACGCAGCTTCCACCGGCGACCTGAACTGACACCGCCAACTGGGTCGGCGGCCTCCAGCAACACCATCGACGAGGGCCGCTCAGGCCACGGCCTTATCCGCCGGTGGCGGTGGCCTCCACCGTTGGATTTATTCTGGTATTTATTTTTCGTTTGCAGGGCGTCAAAGATCCGTAGCGGCGGGGGCCTCCTCCGGAGTAGTTCGTTTTGTGCTCCGATCGCCGGCCTTTGCTTCTTACGTTCGGTCGGCAACTGTGGTGGGGGCGGTGGCTTTTCTGCTTTTAGTTGCCCGGACAAGTTTTATAAGGGGATATTTATGTGAAGTTTGGACGATAAATTATGAATTAAATTGACTCTGTAATCATAAATTATTAGCATTGATCCGCCCCCGGAGTTACGTTTATTGCTACGGTGGAGAGCGCAGCTGTCGCCGACGACCTGAACGAACACCGCCAACTGGGTCGCCGGCCTCCAGCAACACCGTCGACGGGGGCCGCTCAGGCCACCGCCTTATCCGCCGGTGGCGGTGGCCTCCACCGTTGGATTTATTCTGCTATTTATTTTTCATTTGCAGGGCGTCAAAGATCTGTAGCGGCGGTGGCCTCCTACGGAGTAGTTCGTTTTGAGCTCCGATCGCCGGGCTTTGCTTCTCGCGTTCGGTCGGCAACTGGGGTGGGGGCGGTGGCTTCTCTGCTTTTGGTTGCCCGGACAAGTTTTATAAGGGGATATTTATGTTAACTTTGGCCGATAAATTATGCATTAAATTGACTCTCTAATCATAAATTTTTGCATTGACGTACAATACAAATTATTTTTTCTATTGAAAACATCAAAATTTGTTAGGTAAATTAAAGTGTGGAGGTGTTAAATTGCAAATAATATCTAGAGATTGTTTTGGACTTATTAATATATAATAAAGATTGAGGCTCCCTTTGACAAGATGGTGACTTTCTCAAGTGTCTGAGTTAAATCGTCATATGTTAAGTATGACCTAACAAACATCATCCACTTGAATATAGGAGTTTTTCCACGTTATCATATCTTGAGTCGATCTTACCTTTTCTCTGACTGTGTGCGCGCTCGAACGCCCCACAAGATAAGGCGGCCCAGTTGAATCCGGTCCGACCGGGGCATGAAATTAATAAAATTTTATTACATATTATATTTTTTAAAAAAACAACTCCCATTAGCATCAATGAGCAAAAGCCAAACCAAACATAGCCTTACATCAAAATTCATGGCGCAGAAGAAGAAGAAGCAGCGCCAGCAGCAGGGGAAGGGACATAGGGGGAGGGAATATCCTCCTTGGGCCGTCGAGGAACAACCCATCTGCCAAACTCATTCCTCACCATCCCCTTATTCGCCGGCTGATACCAACGTTCCGGAATAGCCAGATCCTCCCTCAGCAATCCGGTGAACTTATTCACCAGCGCAATATCCCGGCGAGCCCGGGCACGAAACACACCGCCGGCCTTCTCGTGTCCGTCCACCAAATGCAGGTACGTCTCCAGCCCATGAAACCCAGCCACATCCACCACCCCCCTTTTCAGGTACATCGACGCCTCGGCGTCCAGCGCCAGCTCGTCGCCGACGTGAGTGTACACCCACTCCCACCCTTCCCCCATCCTCTCCTCGTTAAACACCACTCCCGGCACCTTCGGCACCAAGTCCTGCTTCGTCGCCACCCGCAGAACCTTCACCTTTTTCGCCTTCAGCATTTCGCCGAACAACTCGTTCCCCACCCTCGGCGCTCCAAAGGATATAACCGTCACGGCGACATCGGCTGGGAGAATTGAAGCCGCCTCCGCCGCATTGAGCAGCGCCAGCGCTCCGCCGAGACTGTGCCCTGTTATGGTGACGCTCACATCCTCTCCTCTGTTCTTGTAGAATTCCACCAGTCGGCGCAGCTCGCGCATCACCTGCTCCGATGCGCTGGATCGGGTGAAGCGGGAGGACTCGCTGCGGGAGGTGTATAGGCTTAAGAAGCCCCGTTCCACGCGGGCTCCTTCGTGATCCGGAGCGCCGGGAATTAGGGGGACGAGCTGGGCTTGTAGATCCTCAACCCACTCTGCGGCGGAGACGGTGCCGCGCCACGCGACGGCGATGTCGCGGCAGCCGATGCGGCGAGATTCTGCGTCGCCGCTGACGGCGACAAATCCCATCCAGTTGGATACGTCGCACCAGCTGGATTTGGGGCGGAGCAGAGGTTGGACGAACCAGCGGGGGAGGTTGATGTTTGATGTGGCGTAGATGTATCTTGAAACGGCGTAGCCGTAGCGGGAGAGACCGAGGAGCTGGAGAATACGGCGGCGGCCGTAGAGCGAGCTGCCCCGGTACTCGGATCCGGGGTTGTTGTCGAAGGCGTCGTATGTGGCCTGGGAGAATTCGCCGTATTTGAGGATTTCGCGGCGGAGGGAGGGATGGAGAGGGTCGAGGAGGGATGACCAGTCGCCGGGGCCGTGGATGAAGGATCGGAGGGAGGAGATGTCGTCCTTCGGGGTGAAGGTGGGGGTTAGTTCGTTAACGGCGGGGAGAGGTGTCGGGGAGGAGTGGTGGAGGTGCAGGAGATTGGCGATGGCGGAAGGGAAGTTTATCCCTGATCTGGATGTTGATCGGAAACTATGAAGATCGTTGCCTGGCAGATCCGTGGGCAGATGCTCTGTAGCGGCCGATGGATCTTGGTTGGCGTCGGCGAGCAAGTGTTGATTCCTCTCTGCGGAGAAGAAGATGGACGACATGGCTGCAGCGAATTGAAGATTGACAGAGAGATTTGGGGAAATGTCGCAGTGGAATTTAACTGAGAATTTCAGTCGAGTGGATTGGCAGAGATTTGTTTGGGAGTATTTATAGGGGAAGAAGAGCGAAGAATCGCGGTATGATGGAAAAGTAGGAAACCGCAGGCCGATGCCAATCTAACTGTTGACTGGTTCGGCGGCGTCTGACCACCAGGAACTTTCAAGGCAACATTGACTTTTCAATTTAAAAAAAATGACTTTGAAACATTTATTTAGAGCATGTTAATCGCAGGCCCATTAAGGTTATATGCAGGCCATTATTTTAGAATATGATAAGTTTTTTCTTTTTACAAATCGCAGGCCCTAAATTTCCTCCCGATGGAAATCTGTTCCGCGCGAAGGTCTTCCAGGTTGCTGCTGCTCGTCGCAGCAGCTCCCCCCCGGTCGGCGCTCCTCCGGTAAGATTCCTCCTCCCAGCTTGTCACTCCTCCGCCCGCCGTTGGCTTCTCCACTGACGTCGGCTCCTTCGCCCGCCGTCGGTTCCTCCGCCCGCCGTTGGCTTCTCTGCTGCCGTCGGCTCCTTTGCCTGTCGTCGGCTCCTCCGCTTGGTATGCCGTTTATTCTCTCACACCTCATCCCCCGCCATTCCTAATTAAACTTGAAACAAATTTCCGATCGTTTTTCCTATTTGGATCCGCCTTTGGGTGGGGGTAATTTTTTTGATGTACTTGTTTATTTTAGAAGTTCAGAAAATGGGTAAAGCTGGCCATGTCAATAATGTTCGAGTACATGAGTCATGTCAAGAGCTCTATTGTAATCAATTCATAATGAAGCTGAAATTTAGTTCCCATAACTACAAATTTTGAAGCTCAAACTAGAATTGAGCATATTAGTGGCTTAAATTAATTATACATGCAACAAATTTCCTCCTAAATAATGACTTCAACAACCAACATGAAGGGCGATGATGTATGCAGACAAGGAGAAAGCATGAGAAACAACATGCTTCCGCCTCAATGCAGCGCGCAAAGCGCAAAACAAGAGGGCGTCCCTGCGGCGCATAGCAAGCATCACATAGCAAACAAAGACCGTGCACGAGCAATCAACCCGCAGGACTTGTAGTCCAAGCATCTACCACAGAGCCTTCAAAACTGACACCAAGTCATATCAATACACCATTGCTCCCGCAAAGCGCCACAAACGAGGAGCAATCCGCTCAATGGAGAGTCATAACCGTAAGACAAAGTGGTCAAGCTTGAAAATTTTCGAGCTCGTCGCTTCGCGGATCACGACCCGCAAATTTGGTGGCATTTGATAGCTAGGGTACCCCCTGAATTTCCCAAGTCAAATCGGAAAGATTTCAACCATGGACATGGGGGCAAGCCAGCCCAACCGAATGAGTCGTGCACAGAAAACCACGCTCACCCCAAAGGCCGAAAAACATCTAGGACGAGGGGAAAGCCGCAAAGCCAAACACGCACAAGCGGCACGTGCGCGCGCACGCCGACGACCGTCGTCGCCACCTCTGGCCATCACCAATCGTCGTCGCTGTCAAGCACCCTGCCCGGACCGCACAGAGAGGGGGGGGGGGGACTTTCATCATTTCGCTAAAATCGGTGATCTATGTGACCGAAACGGAACGACGCTATTCGCCTACACAAATTCTGCCCTGACGCAATTACCAGCATATGCCTCCAGAAAACAATAAATAGGTCCTCATGCTCTCATTTGAAGACAAGCAACTCCTGAAGCTAAAAAGAGATCTGAGATTTTTCGGTGAGATCGTGGACTTAGACTGATCCTCCGCTCAGGAATTTGCTCTGCTCTACTTCTAAAGCAAAAGCTCCATCAAGATTCCAAGTCATAACGTCCTTCTTCGCGGGAGCGCTCCCACTAAGGGCCCGCTTCAGCGGGAGCGCTTCCATCAAGTGTCCGTGGACTTAGCAATTTCTCAGCCGGAGCGCTTTTATCGAGGCTCCGAGTACTTAGCTTCTTTTTCATCATTTTCGTACTTTGTACTTATAACGAAGGAGTGTCATGTAACCGTTTGGGGAATTATCTCAAATTCTTGGTAATCTTTAACAAAGTAGTGAATTTTGGACCGACACAGATCCAACCACGTGATTTTTCATCCTTTCTTGATTTTCCACATCAAAAAAAAGTCTTTTGTCATTTACTGATATTTTTTTTCATTTTGCACGCCCGATCCAATTCCAAGTTAAGACGGTCTGATTCTCCGGACCGGAGAAAAATCGGATGACACGCAATAAATTTGAAACTATGCACAAAGTTAAAGGAAGTAAATAAAAAGCAAATGACCCATTC
Source organism: Platanthera guangdongensis (assembly GCA_039583875.1). Lineage (NCBI taxonomy): Eukaryota > Viridiplantae > Streptophyta > Magnoliopsida > Asparagales > Orchidaceae > Platanthera > Platanthera guangdongensis. Next base: position 284,220,723 of record CM077153.1, read on the forward strand.
GAAACAGTGCCAAAAATTAAGAGAATTATTTGAATCAAATGAAAATAAAGGTCAATTTGAAACTATGATCAAAATTAAAGGTGATTGTTAACCGCAACCCGTTATTTTACTTGTCGCACCCCAAAATCTTCCAATTTTCACGACTTTTCGAAATACGCCTTGTACATGCAATATCAGGAAAATTGTTCAACACAAAAGTTGTAGATATCGACGAGATCTACAACTTTCTTGTTGATCACTTTTTCTAAAAATGCATGTACAAGACGTACTTTGAAAATATGTCCAGATTTTGCGTTTTTTTGAAATACGTTTTGTACATGCAATTTCAGGAAACATGTTCAACACGAAAGTTGTAGATCTCGTCGATATCTACAACTTTCGTGTTGAACACTTTTCCTGATATTGCATGTACAAGGCGTATTTCGAAAAGGCGTGAAAAATTGGGAGATTTTGGGGTGCGACTAGCCAATTACGGGCTGCGGTTAACAACCACCAAATTAAAGGACCAATTTAAGTATTTCGCTACTATAATATTATGCAAGAATCAGGGGGATTGGGGGAAGGCAAGACCGGCTGACCACTAGTTGAGTTCGGTCCAGTATTTATGGTTATATTTCTCCAGGCTTGGTTCAACCGTGCGCGTGGACCGAATATTAGTCCGGCCGAACTAACCCGGTAAAAATCCCACAGCTTCTAACGGGTCAATTTCATGAAATTAAAAAGAAGAAAATTACAAAAATCTCCCTGGTAAGATATCAAGTCAATGAAATGCGAACCCAATCTGTATGGTCTTTTTTGGCATAAAAAAAATAAACTCTTAACGCCGGAGCAGCGATGACAAAAAGCCGTGGGCTGTCTTTTTCTGGAATTTTAATATTTAATATATTTAATATATCCCTATTTCTTATTTATGCAGTCCATACGATCCTAGAATTCACATCGGACCCGGCCCCGCTTCTTCTCCGGACGGCCGCCATGGCCATCACTTTCTCCGGCGGTATAGCCAAGGATCTCTTCACAACCACAAAGAGGAATAATTTCTCATTAGTTCCCCGCGCCAGCCACAAAGACTCCAGATCGGTCATATCAGTCGAGCCGCCACCGGCGGCGCTCCCGCACGCCGATGAAGATCGCCGACGCTCAGTCTCCGCACTCAAACTCCCTTCCTCCATTTCCAGCCTTCTTCATCTCCACCTATCTGCCGTCGAACAACCCAAATCCCGTCTCCCTTCTGTGGATCTGCAAACGCCCTCTATTTCTCCAAGAGATGACATATCCTCCTTCCGATCCTCCATTCACGGCTCGGGTGACTGGTCCCCCCTCCTCGATCCCCTTCACTCCTCTCTTCGCCGGGAAATCATCAAGTACGGCGAGTTCTCCCAGGCCACCTACGACGCCTTCGACAGCAACCCTGTTTCCGATTATCACGGAAGCTGCCTGTACGGCCGTCACCGACTACTCCCCATCCTCGGCCTCTCCCGCCACGGCTATTCTGTTACAGAGTACATCTACGCCACCTCTCACCACGATATCTCCAGCTGGCTGGTGCGCCCTCTCCTCCCCTCCAACTCAAATTGGTGCGACGAATCTAACTGGATGGGCAACATCACCATCGCCTGGCGCGGCACCATGTCCCCCGCAGAATGGCTGGAAGATCTCCAATCCCAGCTCAAACCGCTCCCCGGAGCACCAGACGACGGCGCCCGTGTCGAGCAGGGTTTTCTCAGCATATACACATCTCGCAGCAAATCTTCGCGGTACACCCAATCCAGCGCCTCGGATCAGGTGATGAGCGAGATCCTCCGCCTCGTCAAATTCTACAAGCAGAGGGGGGAGACGGTGAGCGTCACCATTACAGGGCACAGCCTAGGCGGAGCTCTCGCACTATTGAACGCCGCAGAGGCGGCATCTCTTCTTCCCGAAGATGTGGGTGTCGCCGTGATCTCCTTCGGAGCACCTAGAGTCGGCAACCAGGTGTTCGGGGAAATGCTCAAGAGAAAAGGTGTGAAGATTCTTCGAGTGGTGACGAAGCAGGACGTGGTGCCGAAGATGCCCGGAATTGTGTTCAACGAAGGGAGAAAAGGAAAGGGGTGGGAGTGGGTGTACGCGCACGTCGGCGACGAGCTGACTCTTGACATTACCGGATCGCCGTACCTGAAGAAAGGAGCGTGGGATCTCGCCGGTTTCCACGGTCTGGAGACGTATCTGCACCTGGTGGATGGGTACGAGCGGCCGGAGGCGGGATTCCGTGCCGGTGCTCGCCGGGACGTTGCGCTGGTGAACAAGGCCTCCGGTTTGCTGAGAGTGGAGTTGGGAATTCCGGCGAGCTGGCATCAGCGCGAGAATAAAGGAATGGTGAGGAATGAGTTTGGGAGGTGGGTGCTTCCTAGACGGGATCCCGAGGATATTCCGACACCGTGCGCTGCTGGTAAACCTAGCTGCGCCTCCCCCACTCACGCCGCCGTCTGCTGCGGGGCCTCCTTTTCTTCTTACTGCCTGGATTGGGAGGTTTGGTGAAGGCAAAGTTCTGCTTATTTCTGGACGTTGTTAATAACAAATCAAATTAGGCTATTACCAAATCATTGTTATTAGCAAACATTTTATTTTGAAAATGAATATTAGCAAATTTTATTGCTACTAGCAAATTTTATTGCAAAAAAAATAAAAAAAAAATATTTAGCATTGTTAAAGCATTTTCAAGCATTGTTAAACGTCAATTGTCCAAAAAAATATATTGTTTAGAGTCCAAAAGATACATTATTAAAAATGTTATCAAATTGAAGTAGAACATTTTAAAAATAATCAAATATTAGCAGGAGTATTACGGGCCCATACACGAGGTAGAGGAGCTCGCCTAGTGCCTGAGCTGGACGCGACACCAGCTGAAATATTAGCAATGCTAATTCCAACATCTTGGGGGCTAACAGTCATAGACAACACTTTCACCACCAGCGGAGGTCCAGTCATGACTCTGCGGACCTTCATCAATTCATCAATAGAAGCAGGAATGAACAACGTAGCTATATGATTAAGCGGGGCTGCAAGTTTTGAGCTGGAATTGGGTGGGCAGAAAGCTGCATTCTTTGAGGCATTAACACAAACATCTTGAGAGCAGTGTAGGTCACTTTAAGCAAACACATCGTTTCTCATTCCAGTAGATGGGGAAGCATCATGAATGGACCTTGAGGAACTTGAACACGTGGATGAGTTATCATTCATTGAATCTTCACCGGGGGAAGATGAGCCAGCAGATGCATCGACACTTGCGGCGGCTAATTCCTCCGCAGGCTGTTCTAGTAAAGCTTGATCTGGGGAAGTTTGCTTTGGAGAATCACCAGCTGGCGACTTGCAAGCTCTACTCTTTCGCCCCATTGGGGCATGGCCACAAAAGTGCCAACCACCAAGCAAGGGAAGGGCAAAACTTACCTGCAGCAAGAGGAAACAACGCCCAGATCTGAAAATATCTCGTCGCCTTGCTGCTGTGAGCCAACCCCCCACCAAGCAGATCACATGCAACCTCTCTGCCGCCACCTGCAACCTCCAAACGACGAGACTTTTCGGGAAGGTGGAAAATATAAGTAGGGTTTGCTAATAGATATTTTTTAGGATTGGAAAAAAGTCTTAAATTTTCTAAATCCGTTTTTTTGGGTTTGCTAATAGCGAAACTAGGCTTACTATTAACGTCCTTATTTTTTAGTGTGACCTTGTTTGTTTGTAAAACACATTAATGTACATATTATTCCAGCATATACAAACGAAAACTCTATTGAGTTTCCGGTTCGTTTGCACCGTTTTCACAGTCGGTTTTCGTTTTCAATTTTTGCGGTCCAAATGTAGTTGTTCGTTTGGCTCTGTTTTGCGCGGTTTTGGTTTTGAACTGAAAACGCTCGATTTTCATTCCTTCTTATTTTGCCCCGCCCCAAAACAGACCTGGCGAGGTCCGTTTTCCGCGGTTTTGAGAATAGACGGTCGCTTCTTTTCTTCCCAACGGGAGATTTTCCAACGAGAACTTCCTCTCGGTTTCGCTTCTTCATCGGCGCCCTAGGTCCTAGTTTCCGCTTCTTCGGTTTCCGCCCGCACCTCTCCAACTTCGGTGCTGCTCCAGGAGAGCTCTTGCATGTTGTCTACAAACTGCAAACTCAAAATTTGTGATTTTGGAGAAAGCACCCGCCATGGTTAATATGCTCTACGAGAAAGCTCCCAATATATGTAAACATTAGTTGCATATATCGTCATGGTTAATGTTTGCAGTTTGCAGTTTGATTTTGGAGAAAGATCCCGCCATGGCTTGTAGCTGTCTGGACGGCGATGGTAAACATTAGCTGCTAATATGCTCCAGGAGAAAGCTCCCGCCATGGCTGTCATGTCTGCTCACGATCAGCCACGATGGAGCGCCGCCCTAGGACCTAGATTTATGCTTGCCTCCTGTGAGAAATGAATGTTGTTGACTGTTAAAAGAGAGTTAGTTGTTGCCCGATGAATATTGCAAACTAATATTAGTTTTTGTTTTGTTTAAAACAGACATGAAAAACATTCTCCAAATGAACATAAGTTTTTGTTTTGCCCCAAAATGAAAATGCATGATGTTGAAACCGAAAATTCGGTCTCTAGTGAGTTCACCCTTGGGGAAGGGGTGATCGCACACCTACTTATCTCATGCAAGTCAAGTAACGAGGAAAAGAAAAGAGGACTGACCAAAGGGCTCGGCGCGGAGGTCCCACCACACATCCAGAAGATCTTAAAGTGTTTCCACTCCTTAGCCAAATGCCGAGCTAAGGCTAGCTCAGAAAGCGCTAGATGGCCCGGGGATTAGTAAGCATGCCTTCTGAGGTACTCATTGAGTCATATTTGTAGTTTTCTGAAAATGACATGCAAATAGCCGACCCCCACTATTTTGAATAGCTATGTGCAGCCCAAGTTGGCCTGCAAATAGCGTAACTCCGCTACTCTGAAAGGCTATGGCCAGGCCAGCGGGGGCAAAATGGTAAAAAAAACATCACAGCTGACTGGGAGAGTAGTCCCTGGGACCACTACTTGCCTGGGGCGGCGAGTGCTCGGTGGAGCTGACACTCGCCGCCTCCCCCTGGACCTCGGCGAGTATGGGCCCGGCTGGACCTACTGGCCTACCGCTTGTCAAGCTCGGCTGGGGAGAGTGTGAGTCCTACCACTCTACTCGCCCCCCCTGAAATTTCACCACGCCCGGGCGAGTCGGGGGCTGCCGAGCGCTGGCCCCCTTACTAGCCTGCTCGCGACTTGGACTGTAGAGTACCTGGCCGATCTGGTTCCTGCCGAGCCCACTTGCCGGATACAGGGTTGTATGATTCTTTCCGAGCTTGATCCACCCCGCAAAGAGCGGGGATTGTGTACAATCCCGTATCCGGCGAGTGGGCTCGGCAGGAACTAGATCGGCCAGGTACTCAGCAGTCCAAGTCCCGGGCGAGCTAGTAAGGGGGCCAGAGCTCGGCAGCCCCCGACTCGCCCGGGCGTGGTGAAATTTCAGGGTGGCTAGTAGAATGGTAGGACTCACACTCGCCCCAACCGAGCTCGGCAAGCGGTAGGCGAGTAGGGCCAGCCGGGCCCGTACTTGCCGAGGTGCAGGGGGAGGCGGTGAGTGCCAGCTCCACCGATCACTCGCCGCCCCACGCGAGTAGTGGTCCCAGGGACTACTCGCCCAGTCATTTGTGATGTTTTTTTACCATTTTGCTCTCGCTGGCCTGCCCATAGCCTTTCAGAGCAGCAGAGTTACGATGTTTGCAGGCCAACTTGGGTTGCACATAGCTGTTCAAAATAGCGGGGGTCGGGTATTTGCAGGGCGTTTTCAGAAAACTATAAATAGGACCCAAGGGGTACCTCAGAAGGCATGCTTACTAATCCCCGGGCTATCTAGCACTTTCTGAGGTCGCCTTAGCACAACACTTGGCTAAGGAGGGGAAGCGCTCTCAGATCTTCCGGGTGTGTGGTGGGACCTCCGCACCGAGCTCTTGGGTCAGTCCCCTTTTCGTTTCCTTGTTATTTGGCTTGCAGGAGAGAAGTAGGTGTGCGAGCACCCCTTCCCCAAGGATGAACTTCACTAGAGAGCGAATTTTCGGTTTCAACACATGAATTTTTGGTTTTGGACCAAAATGAAAACCTTGAAATGAAAACATGCAAACGAACGGGCCCTAATGGTAATTACATCAAACTACTCTGAACTGTTCGACCATAATGATCATTATAGTCTCCTCTTAGGTGCAATATTAAATATTGACCGTTGATCTGATATCCTACGACCATATGGTATTAAATACTGTCCGTTGATCAGTATTTTGATCAATCGTGTTATTTCTGCAAGAAATCAATGACCAGTATTTAATACTTAACCCACCTAAATCAAATATGTTATTCGCAGATATTTGTGTTATCCACAAAATAGTTAAGACTTTTTTTAAAAAAACTTTGATCGTTCTTTTTGCCTTTCTTACTACTACCTTTCTTACTACTAGGAAAGTAATTAACCCTAGCTATCAAAATTTTCCAAATAAACCATAGCTACCTTAGTCTTCCCAAACAAATCAAAATCGCATAAACAACAAAATATTGACTTTCTTGCTCAACTCGGTCACTATCCACACATACATTTTATGAATCACTATTTGGGCACACATTGAAATGCTTAAAAGGTTATTTGAGATGTTCTTTCGTTGTGAGTCCATGCTCGGGAGAACAAAGATATCGACTGCTTAAGTTTAATATTATTCTGTGGATAACAATTTTTAAACTCCAATAAATTAAGAAAAAGTTGATGCGGTTTGAAAATAATAACCACCTAATAATATTTCACCAAACTTTACAACGAAATCTCTAATAATATCTCACGGTTTTAAAGAGATGTTGATTGTGCAACCCCGTATTTGTCGAGCGGATTCATCAAACCATCAAGCTCACAGGAGGGGGGAGTGAAGCTAATGAGCCTGCCCCTGGTGCGGGGCGAGTAGCGAGTGTTAAAAAAATGTATGTTTGATAGACATAAATTTACTTGGTCCCATACCCAAGTTTTTTTTATCTCTTAGGATTATATCAAGTGTATAAATGAATTAATAATAATAGGAAAGAACTTGTATTGATTGTTGTAGCCGCCATCGTCGTAAGACCCGGTCTTCATCTCTTTGCCCTAACAAGAAGGAGATGGATTCTTGTGTACTTCCTTAAGATGAGAAGAATTGTGAGCATTCTCCTCTATTTATGCGAACCTTAAGTGTATTAATTATTTAGAGCAAGAGGTGGGACCGGCCCATTAAGCTAATAATCTCTAGCCCATCCATCCAAGATTAGAGATTTGGGCATTAAGTTATTTATGAGTATGACTCATAAAAATATTAAGGACATTAAATTATAATCTATTTAATTATTTTCTGTAGACCAAATAATATGGGTCCAACATTCTCTCACTTGGCCAAAAGTTATAATTAATTAGATGATATATTTTTATTTATTATTATTATTACCGGTAGGATAAATTCCTTAACATTACCAAATTATCTAGAGTACTAAATTGAATCAAGGTCAAACCTACAACTTACAATATCATAGAGTCGTTCCTTGGTTACAAATTCAGCATAATAGAAAATATTGGCAAATAACTTAAATCATGAATAATAACATAAAATTCATGTGATCCTCCATATGATTTGTTTCATAATGCTTATTCAAAATGTGCAAAATAGAAGCAGCATGTCACAAGGTAATTAAGAATCCTTCAAATTACATTATTTGATTACATAAAAGAAAATTAATATCCAAGTCAATAATATGATCACTGTAAATCAAAACTTCCATAAAGCCCCAAATTATGCACATGCTCATGAAATAGCTTAGGGGGCAAAGCTTTTGTTAATGGATCTACTAACATAGCATTTGTTCTAATATGCATTATGGATACTAATTGATTTTGGATTCTTTCTTTCACAACAAGGTACTTAATATCAATATGTTTGGAAGCATTACTTGACTCGTTGTTATTAGAAAAGAAAACATTAGCTTGATTGTCACAATATATCTTCAATGGCCTTGAGATGGAATTTATCACATGAAGTCCTGCAATGAAATTTTTAATCCATATAGCATGACAAGTGGCTTCATAACAAGCTACAAATTCTGTTTCCATAGTTGAAGAAGCCGTAATTGTTTGTTTTGTGCTTTTCCACGACACCGGTGCACCAGACAACATAAAACATATCCTGATGTAGATTTTTTTGTATCAATGCATCAAGCATAATCTGAGTCAGAGTATCCAATTACTTCAATAAAATATGTCTTCCTGTAAACAAACATGAAATCCTTGGTACTCTGTAAATAACGCATAACCTTCTTGGCATTCTTCCAATGATCCATTCCTGGATTTATTTGATATCATCCAAGCATGCCAATAATAAATGCAATATCTGGGCGCGTACACACTTGAGCATGCATAAGACTCCCTACAACTGAAGCATAGGGAATTTGCTTCATCCCATTAAGCGCCAATTGGGTACTAGGACACTGTGATAAGCTGAATTTTTCACCCTCATAGACTGGGGCAGCTGTGGGAGAGCAATTTTGCATATTAAACCTTTTAAGAACCCTTTCAATATAGGCCTTTTGGGATATACCCAACATTCCACGAGATCTATCTCGATGAATTTCAATGCCTAATACATAGGAGGCTTCACCGAGATCTTTCATTTCAAATTTTTTTGATCGAAATGATTTTGTCTCATATAATAGGTTCAAATTACTACTCGCAAGTAATATATCATCTATTTAAAGTACTAGAATAATAAACTTACTCTCACATATTTTCATAAGTATGCACTGATCTACCACATTTTCCTTGAAGCCATATTCACTAATCACCTCATAAAATTTTAAGTATCATTGTCGAGATGCTTGTTTAAGGCCGTATATGGATTTGTTAAGCTTGCATACCATATTTGTCTTGTCCCAGACCAGAAATCCTTCTGGTTGGATCATATAAACATCTTCGTTTAAATGACCATTAAGAAATGCAGTCTTAACGTCCATTTGATGTACCTCCAAATCAAAATGAGTTACTATGGCCATGACTATTCTAAATGAGTCCTTCTTAGATACAGGTGAGAATGTCTCATTGTAATCAATCCCCTCCTTTTGAGTGAACCCTTTAGCAACCAAGCGAGCTTTATAACGTTCGGCATTAATTCTCTTTAAGATCCAATTTGGTTTTAAAAATCCATTTACAACCAACTGTTTTAAATCCTTTAGGTAGGTCTACAAGCTCCCACACATTTTAACTTCATGGATTCCAACTCATCATTCATGGCTTTAATCCATAGAGCTAATTGATTGTAATTCATAGCTTCACTAAAAGATATAGGATCACTTCTCGTACAAGAATCATAGTCATCTAAATACATATAATCATCTCTAAATGTTGGTTTTCTCACTCGTTCTGATCTTCACATGTGCAGTTCTCGAACATTTACGTTATCATTAGATGCTACCTCATTAGTTTTATTTCCTTCTACAAAGGTAGGAATTATTGTCTCTCTTGAAATAATGGGAACATGTAAATACTCATGTTCCTCCTCAAGATTAACAAATCGAGGTGTGTTATTATCACACGTCCCAACATTTTCCAAGAATATTGCATGTCTAGTCTCGACAATTCTAGTGGTATGAGATGGACAATAAAAACGGAAACCCTTTGTTCTTTAAGGATAACTAATGAAATGACAACTTATTGTTTTATGATCGAGTTTTCTAATATTTGGGTTAAATATTTTAGCTTCTGCAGGACAACTCCAAACATGCAAATACCCAAGTGTAGGTTTTATTTGTGTCCATATTTCATAAGTTGTTTTAGGTACGAACTTGGTAGGACCCCGATTGAGTATATGCATGGCTGTCTTAAGAGCCTCAACCCATAGATATTCTGGTAAAGGAGTTTGGCAAATCATACTGCGCACCATATCCATAAGAGTACGATTACCTCTCTCAGTAACACCATTCTTCTGAGGTATGCCCGACATAGAAACCTGAGCAACAATGTCACACTCTTGTAAAAACAAAACAAATGCACCACGAATATGACCTGAATAAGAGAATTTACCATATTATTCTCCCCCTCTATCAGATCTTACAACTTTAATCTTTTGATCAAGTTGATTCTCGACTTCAGTCTTAAAAGTTTTGAATGTCGTAAGCGCCTCAGAATTTTCATGAAGGAGATAAATATATCCAAAACATGAATGATCATCAGTGAAGGTAATAAAGTATTGATGACCATTGATTCCTAGAGTATAAGGGCCACTGATGTTTGCGAGAATCAGTTCTAATAGTCCCTTACTTCTAATGGAATATTGTTTATTTCTTTGTACAAACTTTCCTTTTATACATTTGATACATGTACAAAAATCAGAAAAATCTAACGGATGAAGAATTTCTTCTTTAACGAGATGTTTCATTCTATCTCTAGATATATGGCCTAAACGTTGATGCCATAATTTTTAAGAATTTTCGTCGATTAACTTTCTTTTTCCACTGAGTTGAGCTGTATTAATTTCATATGTAGATTCCAATGATTCGATAAATGAGGTACTTAAACATAATTTATAGAGGTTTCCCTCCATAACACCAGATCCAGCAATTTTGGAATTTAAGGAAATAGTAAAACCTTTATTCTCAAACTTAAATAAATAACCATAAGCGTCAAGTTGAGAAACTGAAATAAGGTTTCTAGTAATACTGGGTACATAAACCGTATCCAATACATCCAAATTGAAACCACTCTCCAAAATCAGTCAAAGAGTTCCTACTGCTTCAACAGGAGATTCATTTCCATTGAAAACCAAAATATTTCGATCTCCTTTACTCAGTTTCCTCACAGTACGGAATCCCTGCAATGAACAAGTTAGGTGCACAGACGCACCCGTGTCAACCCACCATGTATCAGTTGGAACATTTGCAGAGAAGGATTCATAACATACATAATTCAATAATTTACCTTTCTTAGCTAACCACTCCTTAAATTTTGGACAGTCCTTTTGAAAATGATTTTTCTCCTTGCAAAATTTACACTTTGGTGAAGTTTTAGTGCCCGCAGGACCAACCTTCTTACCAGAATCATTCTTCTTACTCTCACTTATATCTTTATTATCTGGAGTTTCAACTTTCAGTCGTTCTTCCTCTTGATCACACATACTGATAAATTCGCTCATTTTCCATTTCTCCTTATGTGTATTATAATTGATCTTGAAAGGAACAAACTTAGAAGGGAGAGATGACATAATAAAATGAACTAGAAAGCCCTCTGAAATCTCCATATCCGTAGCTTTAAGTTGAGCAGTCATGTCACTCTTCTTTAGGATGTGCCCACGAACACCACCAACACCAGTATACTTAAGAGTGTCTAATTTGGTAATTAGAGTGGTAGCAAGCGCTTTGGAAGAGCTTTGAAATTATTCTTCAACAGCGGCGAGAAACTCCTCTGCATTTTCAAAATCAGGTACGCCTCCTCTAATGTCTGATGTTATGTAATCTTTCATAATCATAAGTGACAACTGATTAGACTGATCCCATTTTTCGTAAGTAATGTTATCATCAGCGGAACTTTCAAATATTAACGGGGATGACTTATCGCTCGCAGAGCATAATCAAGGTTCATAACACCAAGAACTAGAAGAATTTGTTCCATCCATTTCTTAAAATTGCTGCCCTTAAGGGTCTCAATGAATGAGATATAGCTAGTAATATCACCTGACATCACAGTTTAATCATTTATAGAAATAATAATTTAGGAAAATGTTAGTCATTATCATAATGTGACATCAAATAGAAGTACACTAATTAAATATAAAAAGCACACATAAACTTTCTAATAAAATGATTATTTGTAAACTTCCGTTGGGCCGAATACAAATATATATATATATATATATATATATATATATATATATATATATATATATATATATATATATATATATATATATATATAGCAAAAGAGCCATGATGTAGCATTATGATGCCCAAAATACCCTCCACAATGGTGTAACATTTATTCCCTAAATACCCTCCACAATGCACTTTTTGGTCATTTCTTTCATCCCGACACTATTCCATCGCCTCGAAATCCCGATACCTGACGATTTCTTCTTCATTTCGTCTACCCGATTAAGTCATTTCTTCGCGATCTTCTTCTGAAAAAACCCTCGTGCTCTTCATTTCTTCACGATCTTCTTCTCGCTCGCTGAACCCCATCATTACCTCCACTGGTTGCGGCTTCGTCATAGAAGATCGCTGGGAGCTGGCTTCCTCTTCCACCATTTTGGAAAGCACCTCTGAATCGCACAGGGCTAGGGCTCTGTGAGAAGATCGGGGCAGAAAGCTCCTCTTCTGCCATTTTGGAAAGCTCCTCTAACCCCATCATTAGATCCTTTTTTGCCATTTTGACAAACTCTGCGGGCAGGGATATGGCTCTGAAGGAGATATCTCAGACGATTTCCTCCCCTCGACCAGCCACCTCGCACATACTCCAAGTAAGCCAACACATCTCTGCATTTCCTCTTCCTTGATTTCTTTCGAACCCTGATTTTGTGTCTGCCTCTATAGGATCTTTCATTACAATCTTTTGTAGAGAGTGCTCTAGTGATGCACAGCTCCTTGCATCGTTCAAGGTTTGAGCCAACGCATCTCTGCTTCACAGCTCCTTGCATCGTTCACAGCTCCTGTGCTTCACAGCTCCAGTGCTATAACAAGTGCTCGATGTTCCATATGTGTGGCCTCATCTACCTCTGCAGTTGAAAGTTTACAGTACGATAATTTATATCGTTATTATGCATATATAATTCGATTTTTTACTTTGATTTTGCTTTATTATACATGTTCTTGGAGGGTTCATGGTGAATAAGGCATTGGATTATTACTGATAGCTAAATTTATCTCATTCTTTAACAAAGAATCCAAGCTCAGAACTCTCTAAAGATTCAATGATGTTTATTATCATGATGTGTACTATCAACTTTTATAAATTCATCCACAGTATGGTTAAATGAAGTAGTGTTCACAGTTCTTTAACAAATTAAAATCTATCTCAAAAACATGCATCCACAGTTCTTTTATTGCATTAAGCATGGCACTTTTATTGAATTAAGCGGGGCACTTTTATTGAATTAAGCATGAATCAGGATAAATGAATTAAGCATATATCCTTGCATCGTTCAAAGTTTGAGCCAACACATCTCTGCTTCACAGCTCCTTGCATCATTCGCAGCTCCAGTGCTATAGCAAGTGCTTGATGCTCCATATGTGTGGCCTCATCTACCTTTGCAGTTGAAAGCTTACAGTACGATAATTTACATCGTTATCATGCATATATAATTCAATTTTTTCTTTGATTTTGCTTTATTATACGTGTTCTTGGAGGGTTCATGGTGAATAAGGCATTGGATTGTTATTGATTGCTAAATTTAACCCATTCTTTAACAAAGAATCCAAGCTCAGAACTTTCTAAAGATTCAATGATGTTTATTATCATGATGTGTACTATCAACTTTTAAACATTCATCCACAGTACAGTTAAATGAAGTAGTGTTCACAGTTTTTTAACAAATTAAAGTGTCTTGCATCTATCTCAAAAACATGCATCCACAGTTTTGTTATTGAATTAAGCAGGACACTTTTATTGAATTAAGCATGCATCAGGATATATGAATTAAACATACAGAAGTGAACACTATGATAAAAATTTTTATTATCAACACATTCATATATCTCAAATTGTGGATGCATGTTTAAAAATATTGATGCATGCTTAATTTACTTACGGACACTTTTATTGAATTAAGCATGCATCAACATATATGAATTAAGCATGCAATAGTGAACACTATGATAAAAATATTTACTACCAACACATTCATATATCTCAAATTGTGGATGCATGTTTAAAAGTGTTGATGCACGCTTAATTCACTTATGGAAACTTTTATTGAATTAAGCATGCATCATGATATATGAATTAAGCATGCAGTAGTGAACACTGTGATAAAAATATTTATTATCAACACATTCATATATCTCAAATTGTGGATGCATGTTTAAAAGTGTTGATGCATGCTTAATTCACTTATACAAATAAAGTAGGTGAGCAGTTTAATTCACTTATTCATGCTTTTAATATTATGGTTTTTTTAAAAGATCCAATGCTTAATTCATATACTTATACACATCATTTGCATGTTTAAAAGTTAATGCATTAATGATTCCTAATTGCGTAGTGTTCACTGCCTCAGCTGCATTGCAAAAATGCACCGTACTGCAGTATTTCTGCAATGCATCATTTTTACACTGGACAATAGTGCATTTTTGCACTGCTTGGTCCAATGGATTAATAGCTAAAAAACCCATTTCGAACTCTTAATCCAATGAATTTGACGCTAATTTGACTTTTTCTCTCTGTTGATGAGAAAAGTGGAGAATTTGATGAAAGGCGGCAGGAAGCATGATGAAGTTAATGTTCAAGCTGTTCTTTAATGCAGGTAAGTTGTTATTTTCTCTACATATTTTTATTCATATTTCAAAACTAATAAGATATCAAAAGTAGGATTATGACTGTAGTGCAAAAACCAACCTAGTTGTATTTCTATTTAACTCAAATGTAATTGTTTACAAAATTTTATTTTAGTGTTGGTGGACATCATTTTCTATTTTTCCCCAATATAGGATATCATTTCTTCTATTTAAATCAAATGTAACTGTATTCAATTTCTATTTTTTAATATATCTCATCATTTTTCAATATACAAGGAAATTCAAGGGAGCTATTTGTTAAAATGACTGAGAGAATAGGGGGTAGCTTCATTGACCAACTGTGTCGGTTTCCTCTATGAACCATTACAATTTTTTCTTGATTCATTTTTTAATTTTTGGTTTTCAAACCTTTGAGCTCATCTCTGTATGTAATTGTGCTGCACATAGAATAAATGCAAAAGCTGTTTGAAATAAGATAAAATCATGGAATCAGAATGAATCAAACACAACCATTTTAGGAGTAAATTTTAAGTTTGCCAGGTGCTCTGCACTCTTGGACTAAATTGAACCACAGAAACATTTGGAATACCTTTACTTAACTGCTTCTACCATTAATCGATTCAAAATTTTACCCCAACTGTACGATTGTTTTATATGATCAATATATGAATCAGATAGACAAATATACAGATACATATAAATCAAGTCAAACTCTAACATCTGTATTATATAAGCATGCAATAGTGAACCGCGACACCCGATGATTGTCGCCGCCCACACCGATTATTGTCTTCCCCGCCGATTGTCACCTCCCCCGCCGATTGTCCCTGCCCCCATAGATTGTCGCCGCCCCACCGCATGCCACTGCCCCCACTGCATGTCGCCACCCCCGCCGAATGTTGCCACCCTCGCTGCATGTCATGGGCCTCACCAAAATTCGTCGCCCCTGCTGACTATCACCCCTCCCGCGAATGTTGTCGTCCCCGCCAAATGTCGCCGCCCCCAGCAAATGTCGTCGCACCCGTCGAATGTCGTCGCCTCTACACAGGGTTCAAGACCAATGTCGTCGTCGACGACCAATGTCTTTGCCACCAGACAATGTTGCCTCCCCCGACAAATGTCGCCGCCCCAGACTAATGTCGCTGCCCCAGGCCATATTCACATACCCCTGGCCAATGTCACCACCCATGACCAATGTCGCCGCCCCGACCAATGTCGCCGTCCCCGACCATTGTCACCTCCCCCGGCCAATGTCTTTGCCCCCGACCAATGTCCCCTACCCTGACCAATGTCGCCCCGACGACCAATGTCGCCCCCACGACCAATGTCGCCCCCACGACAAATGTCGCCCCCACGACAAATGTCGCCCCCACGAGAAATATCGCCCCCGCGACAAATGTTGCCCCATGACAAATGTCGTCTGCACGACAAATGTTGCCCGCAGAACGAATGTCGCGCCCATGAAAAATGTCGCCCCCCCAATGACAAATGTCGCACCCCACAATAAATGTCACCCCATCGACAAATATCGCACCCACGACGAATGTTGCTCGCACGGGGTCCCCCGTGAACGACTGCTTGTATATATATATTTATCTATTATAAAGAAGTATCAGGATCAGATCGCGACCGTTGAATATAAACCACACATTTGATCGAAACCGTCCGATCACAACAACAAATCAGAGTGGTTCATATTTTTTCTTAGGTCTCCTAAGCCTATATATGACATCTCAAACCTATATTTTTTGTATGACACCCTACAACAGCCAGCCCAGTCCAATCTGCAGGCTACAAAAGCAAGCACAAAATCAGGCTAAAGCAGCCCGCCAACAAGCCCACCAACAAGCCCCCCGGAATAAGCCCAACATCACAACACTTATTCTAAGAAGAGGCAAACTCATATATACTCAAAAAAAATATCAAAAGCTGCAGTGTGGGACTAAATCCTGCCTGGAATTACCCATGAGGGATTAATTAGGCGGGGCGGAATTATTTCCCGCCTAATTGGCCTATGTACGTGATTTAATCCCGTTGGGATTAAGTTTAATCGCGCTGGGATTAAATTAATCCCAGCGGGATTTAATTCTAGCGGGATTAGGATTAATCTGGCATAATCTCGCTACGATTAAATCCCCGGGATTAAATCCCATCGGGATTTAATTCCAGCGGGATTAGATGCCAGCGAGATTAAATCCCAGAGGGATTAAATCCGAGCGGGATTAATCCCACGTGGATTAAATCACGAACTTAGGCGGAATTTAATCCCGCCTAAGCCCAGGCCCGCTTGGGGCGGGCACCGCCCTCCCCATGGACGCACCACCAGGAGGCGGTCGGTGCCCTCCTTGATGCGGCGAAAGGGCGCCGGGGGCGGGCACAGCACGCCGGGAGGCGGGCGCAGCATGCCAGTAGGCGGGCTTCCACCGGGGGCGGGAGCAGCCCACAGAGATGCGGGCGAAGCCCGCCGGGCCATCACCTACTGGGTACTGTCACGCTTGGTCGTATGGGCGGAGCCCCGTGTCAGACACTCGCATTGATGCGGGCGCAGCCCACAATGACCCGTCGGGGGCTGGCAAGCCAGCCGGGTGCGGCGAAGCCCACCGTCACGGACCGGGTACTGTGACGCGTAGCCATAGGGGGTGGAGCCCCGTGTCGGGCACTCGTGTGTGTGTGTGTGTGTGTGTGTGTGTGTGTGTGTGTGTGTGTGTGTGTGTGTGTGTGTGTGTGTGTGTGTGTGTGTGTGTGTGTGTGTGTGTGTGTGTGTGTGTGTGTGTGTGTGTGTGTGTGTGTAATCATATCACTGTTGGGCAGAAATAATTCTAGATAACAATAAATTGATGAGTTTCACTCAATAAATTAAAATCACAATTTTTCGTTTGGCCAATTAATGATTCTAATCTAAAAAATGTAACGTAAATTTGGCTAAATTATTCATACTTATTCAATTAATAGACTCTCGTTGGTTTGACCATTAAAGGAATAAATAAGACCCACTAAATGAGAATAAAATTTTATATTTAACTCTCAATTAAATGTATTCTTATGGAGCATGACCATAACAGTTTCAAATATTGCATTAAAAGAATAATTAAAATAAACACTAAATTAAAGCATATTAAATCTTAAATTTAAAGTTCAATAAATGGTTTGCCCGTTGGTTATGCCAAAAGATGCATTTTTTATTTTAATATTATCAACATTAAAGGATAATTAATGAGACATTAAATAAATGATATGGTAAATAAATCAAGATCTTTTAACCATTTAAATTAGAGTAAATTTGTGGGCAAAAGAAATACAATAATAATAATAATAATATGACCGGATTGAAACAATAAAAAATTATGAAATTGAAAATGTCTGAATTCACAATATATATAAACATGATATATATATTGCATGTATGATTTTAATAACTGTTTTAACTATTAAAACAAATACAGATTATCCAATTAGGAAGATAAAAGATAAGTTCTCGCTGATTTGCACTTTGAGATGACGATGTTAATTTTTAATATATACATATAAATATTGTAACAATTCAACACATAAAGAATTGTAAACAAACAATCAAAATTAATTCAATTCATGCACTTGAATAAAACATATGCCTTTGATACTAACTGTTAGAAAATATATGTTCGATATTTGTATAACCCGTAATTTGTCGAGATCAGAAGTATCCCAGCAGACGACTATTCGCAGACCATTCAACGAGCAGAGGCGAGTTGTGGCGAGCAGAGGCGAGCTTGGGCGAGTAACTCGTGAGTATGGGCGAGTAACTCGTGAGTATAGGCGAGTAACTCGCAAGTATCCCTTGGAACTCGCTGACAGAAGCTGGATACTCGCCTATACCCCCCCCCCAGGATTTCTCTATAAATAGCTCTCCAGGGGTACTGGAAATGTCACTTTAGGAAGAGGCTGAGGTCCCCTCAAGTGGATACTCGCCCAGTCCATGTCAGCCTAGTAACTCGTCTAGTTTTTTGGTTGTGGAGGGGAAGTTTCTCCCAAACTTACGGGTACGTGGTGGGACATCTCTGCTGGAGCACTTGGGGTGTGCTTATAGATAGTTTCCTCTCTCTCTCTCGCTAGCCATTTGAATTGTGACGTCGGATCGTAGAATCAGTAACCTTAGGCTGCCTTGATCCTATTTCTAAGGTTGAGAATTTTCCTGGCTTCAACAATAAACATAAATTTACTGGGTCTCATACCCAAGTTTTCTATCTCTTAGGATCATATCAAGTGTATAAATGAATTAATAATAGGAAAGAACCTGGATTGATTGCGGTGCTCGCCATCGTCGTACAACCCGATATTTACCTCTTTGTTCTAACAGGAAGGAGATGGACTCCTGTGTACTTTCTTAAGATGAGAAGAATTGTAAGCATTCTCCTCTATTTATATGAACCTTATGAGTCTAACAGCAAGTCGCTGCTACACCGGGAACTTGCCAGCCCCAACAAGTCGACGTAGAGAGGCTTGAGCTTGCCCACGTGTGTTGAGATCAATTTTTTCAAGAAATTCCATTTTGATTTGCCATTAGCCACTCCAAACAACATGATTTTGTTGTTAGTAGGTCAATTTGGGTTGCATTAAGTAAAATCAAAAGACGGAATTCAACTATCCGTAAACCATTTTCCGAAAACTATAAATAGAACCTCAATGGTACATTTGGAGAGAATTTTCCTTTTTGTTTCTCTCTCCTTGGCTGGTTCTGGTTGGCGAGAGTTCCAGCTCACTGTTCATCGTGATCTTCGGGTTTACAGTCTGGTCCTCTCAAGTGTCCTACAAGGTGACCGACTCGGCATTGGCATGAGAGGGGAAGTTCTCTTCGCTCTTCCAGGTGCGTGACGGGACATCCTCGCTGCAACTCACAGAATCTATTTGTAGTCATCCCTATGGGTGTTCACGCACCGAATCCCATGACACTTCAATCAAATCCAAATTTGACATAAAATACAGAGATTCAGATTCATTTTCAGATTATATCGAATATTCGATGTCGGATTCAGATTTGGATTCATTATGAAACGTTGGATTCAAAATTGAGTTCAAATTCGGATTCGAACATGGATTCGAATTCGAATTTGACTTTTATATTACTTAATTTAATTTAATATTCACTTATTATTACATTTAATATTAATTTACTTATAATATTTTTAAATATATATTCTAGTATTCGCGAGCCATTCACAAATCCTTCGAATATGAATAAAATTATTCGGATTCGGATTCGAAAACTATTCGAATCCCGAATTCGGATTTGAATTTGAAAATTATAAATTATACTCGAATTTTCACGAATCAAATCCTGAATTATTCCTGAACTATACTATTTGTGAACAACCCTAATCATCCCCTCTTATGAGTGAGGTAATTGCTCTGAGAGTCTAGCCTAGTGTTATGACTCGAAAAAAGAGCTACACTGATTGATCTGAACTCCTTTTGAACTATAATTCCCTGATTCAACATTAACTCTGTAAAAATATTGCAAAATATCTAGAGTAAATCCTAAGGTTTTAAAGATAAGTTGACTTTAGCAGAGAGTAGATCTGACGGTAATGAAAAGAAGTTGACTTATTCACAAGCCTTATGTTAATTGAACGTGATTTTCGTCAAAATTTCGATTATTGACATAAATTATTCGAAATTTCAAAAGTATTATGGCCAAAACCAATCAAAACTAACATGTGCTCTGTCGGCATTGCATCACTCTTGACCGTCCGATCACCATCAAGCAGCCAACAAATCTCCCAATCAGCCTGCTGCCACCTAGCTGGCGCGTTAATAACTCGAAATCGTCCGGATTCCATCAAGCCGTTGATGAGCTCTATTTCAGCGGCAGATCTGACGCTTCCTATAAACAATTCTATGCGTTGCAGGGCACGGAGGGAACAACAACAAGCGAGCCGGCTTAACACATGCTCAAGCTGCGGTGCACATGCCACGTTGCTACTGATGCCACGTTGCTACTGATGCCACGTGGACATGATTTGTTGGGGTTTCCGCGCCATGATTTGTAAGAATAAAACTTGTAATTACACACTTAATTAGGTGGGTTAACTTAAAAAAGAAAAATCGATTGAAGACCATTATTAATCACAAATCATAAGTTCTGTAACAGTAGATTAACATTTTTTAATTTCGTTGAGTTTATAAATGTTTATCCGCGGGGCCATTCTCAAAACATAAATGTATCACTTATATTAAAATTAAGATTGAATGTTGTATTTTGTAAGATATTTATGACGAATAAGGTTATAACGTCATTCATGTATTTTTATTTTATAAGATTTCTTCATTATTCATGCGATTGCGATTTCCAAAAATATTTGAAAGATTTAAAAAAATATTTCATCGATGTTCATGCGATTTAAATGCCCCTCCTTATGGGGTCCCGGGGGTGTGCTGTGCGAGCACCGTGCAGTGCGGGATCGTGTGGCTGCGAGTGCATCAGATCTCGCGCGCACACATCTTAAAGATGTGCACGCATCTCCGCGCGAGATCTGATGCACTCGCAGCCGCACGATGCCGCACTGCACCGTGCTGTGCAAATCCCGCACAGCACACACCCCGGACTCCTCCTTATGGTGAGAAAGGCAAAATGAACAATCATTTTTTTTGAATTTTTTGTACTAATCCGTGATTAACAAAAATATCTCTGAATAATAAATTTGACTTTATTTAGAGATGCAAATAGATAAAATATGTGAATAGACAAATGCGACTTGCGAATAACAACCACAATTTTTATAGTATTGGTAATATTTATTAATCTAATATTATTTTCTTCTCAACATTTTGAGTGTCGTTGTGCATAGTCGCATGAAAAAATTATTTATATGCTACTTGCATCATTCAATCGTGCTTAAAAAAATAGAAGCTTTTTTGCACGGGTTCCACCTCATTTTTGCCTTCGTTTGAAAAGTTGCTCTAGTTTTGAAATTTGCCGACTCCCTCATTCCAAACCCTTACAAGGCCCTCTTGCTGTCGGAGACAACTGCTGGAGAAGAAGACAGACCTCTGAAAGATCTAGAGTGTAATCTTCACGATGGTCTTTTGTGCAGCACTTGTGCAGAATAAGGAAACCTCTAAAGTCGTTTGCATTGGATTTTATTCAAGGATTGCAGTTTTGCATCGACATCTTTTATAGTAGGTTTGTTTGCTTTTCATTTAGGGTATAGAGTTGTATTCAGTGGCGGAACTGAGATTTTGAAGTCGCGCGGGCATAATTTAAGTAATGTCAATTTGGGGGTTCGGGGAGCAGTGGCCCCTGAGTGGGGGTTCGGGGGCAGGGTCCCCGAAAATTTGTTTTTTTCAAAGATATTTATGTAAGAAAATTATTGAACACAATATTACAATCAAAAATTGAACATAATATTACAATTAAAAATTGAACACAATATTACAAAAGAAAGGTTTAGATCTGAAAAACTTACAATTCAACAAGATACTTTTCAGATCAACCCTTCACGATGGATTCCAACAACACAATGGTGTGTACCTAACATTAAAATGTTCGAAGATTAGCACAATGGTGCGTCCAATTGAATCCTGAAAACAGATTTCACAATTTCACAATTTTCAGATTTCATAATTTCACAATTTCCAGATTTCACAATTTAACAATTCGATTTCTATCTCCAGTAGAAACTGAAACAGTCCAACTATGTTAAAAAAACAGGAAGATCTTATTATAAAAATGATTTCAGTATTATATTTCATTGAGAATGAAGCAGAAACACATTGGTAAATACTTTGAAGTTGATAGTTTGGGAATAATATAAACTGTATACAGCCCACAAAATCAAAATTTGTAGATTCATATATCAAATATAAGAAAAAACAAAAGGGATTGAGGAATATCATCTCCAAAAGCTTTCTTTTTCCCGGCCATGGTGGTGCTCAAGTCAAAAAAATTCATCATCGTCCCCCCTACACCATGGGATTGTGTTTCTATAAACGCCGACTTGTCCTGTTCTTTAACTCAGTCATACTGAAATCTGAATGAAAAAAATACAGAGGAAACAGGACTGTGAGATCAAAAGAAAGGAGCAAGCGATCATCAAGCCCAAAAAAAAAGATCAGTGCTAATGCAGAAGCTCAGAATGACCTACAGGTTTTTATTTTGGAAACCCCTTCTTCTGTGTAGACTAGGGCTTCATTTGTTTCGGCGGGGGCGGATCGATCCGGCGGGTGGAAACGGAGTATTCGAAACGGAGGGGGGAGGTGGTTGCTCCAAACGGAGCTTTTTGGGGCGTTTCTCAAGGCGGGCGGGTGGAAACGGAGCAAACGCCGCCGGAGGTTCATTTGTTTACCCGCCTTCCGGCGGCGTTTGCCCAAAACGGAGTTCCGAAACGCCCAAACAAATAGAGCCTAGATTGAAGAAACTCCTTCAACTGCAGGACCCTAAGAAACTCCTTCAACTGCAGTTCCATCTAGATAGAAAAAGAAGAAGAAGAATAAGAAGAAGAAGAAGAAGGGATCGGGCACAACAGGGATTATCGGGCACAGCAGGATCGGCGACGTCGGGCACAACAGGGATCGGGCACAGGAGCGGCGACGCGATCGGAAGGAACTGACCTAATTTAGCGATAAAAACCGCTCGGGCACGTGCCCTAGCGTGCCTACATTTGGTTCCGCCCGTGATTGTATTTATGTAGTCTTCACAATTATTTTTGCTTTGGGGATTACTACTGTATTATTAGTAGGTTTACATTTGTATAACATTTCATAGTTGCATTTGTTTTAGGTATTACATGAAAACTAAATAGTTATGCATTCTATTAAAAAAATAATGAAGAGCAATGAATGAGTTAGAGGAGCCGAAGTCTGAAATGGAGATGCTCAAGGAGGACTTATAAGGCTAAATGCCAACTTTGGGAGAGTTCAAGGAGAGTCTTTGATGAGCAACTAATCGAGTTCCAGAATTTTAGGATGGAAAGCGATGAACAAGCAAAAGAGGTTGATGTCAAGTTGGTGTAGATGGCCACAAAAAAATAGAAGTATGAAGATCTTCTGTTAATGTTAGAGGAGAAAAATTCGACTTTGAAATTGTTGGGCTCTCGGCTGGCGAGATTATGAGGGCCAAATTCAAGGAAAGGATCAAATATTTTTGGAGAATTAAACATGTAACATGTATTTTTATAGTGATGTTAATGGCACATTAAAAATGGTTATGTGCACACTAATAATAAAGACATTCCAGATAATTATTAGACCTTTTCTCTTCAAATTGATGTGCATATAACAGTTTTAGATTTTTTTCCTTAAAACTGATGTACGTATTGTCCGGCGAGCAAGGCCGCCGAGGCCCAGACAGATCGGGCTAAGGGCGGTGGGCGAGCTCGGCAATGGAGAGGCTGAGCCCGAGCTCGGCAGTCGTCGATCAGAGACTGGCGACCGTCGAACAAAGATCAACTTTCGTCCACCCAGAGCTCGGCATCCGCCGAGCTAGCCCCTGCTCGCATCCACGCAGTGGAGCTCGACAGCAGCAGACGAGCAGAACATGCCGAGGTGGTCAAAGCTCCCCAGCTCGCCTGGACGTATGAGATACTTTTTACTGTTTTGCCCCCGTTGGTCTGCCCATAGCCCATCAAAACAGCGGAGTTTGGCTGTTGGCAGACCCGTCCAGGGGTTTTCTGGTAACTTCAGGTCAGTTCTTTTGGTTATCGGCAGTCCAAATCTCAAAAATTATAAATAGGACTCAAGGGGTACCCCAGAAAGAGAGTTCTCCCCTGTGCTCTACTGCTCTAATCTTCAAGTGCTTTCTGAGGGTACCTTAGCTCGGCTTCTGGCTAAGAAGGGGAAGCGCTCTGAGATCTTCCGGGTTTGTGGTGGGACCTCCCCGCCGAGCCCTTGTGTCTGTGTCACCTTGTCTTCTTTGATTGTTTTGCTTGCAGGGGCGAAGTAGGTGCGAGACCACCCCTTCCCCAAGGGCGAACTCCATAGGAGACCGATTTTCGGTTTCAACACGTATACCACTTTTTGGGTGCTTTCTATGTCACTCTATTTTTAATTTCCACTGCAATCATTGCATATTATAAATCCATGACTAATTAAGCTTGATTTAATTTCTTTAAGCCGAGCCGGAAATTTTATATATTAATTATTACTATAAATAAATATATAATTATATATATACCAGACCCGTACGTCAGATAATGAATTCTGAAAATCTAATGATGGTTGGAAAAGAAGTGGAGTCGAACAAGCCGACAGCTCCAGCTCATAGTAACAGACTGGTCAACGTCACAGAACCTCATTTCCAATCCCCACCGTTGGATCTCCATCAACGACTAGCATTCGCGCAGGCGTTTCAGGAGCCTGCGATTTCCTCGCCACGTAGCAATAAATGCCGGGTGGCCCCCGCCGACCCGCTCACTCCGTCGGCAAGAATCGCTAGGCTGCCGTGGCGTACACATGGCGCCTACCTATTGGTTCAACATTCATTTACCGCGGTTTTAAAATCGCCGGTATAAATTCCCGATCCCCGAGGAGGACTGTCGGCAGCCAAGTTCTCTCTTTCTCGAGAGCTGCGACTGCAGTTTTCCGGCAGATCACGGCATGGAGTTTATTAGGCTGTCGAGATTCGACGGCGGATCGAGAGGCGCTGGGAAAGAAATGAAGGCGGAGATGGATTGGGAGATGAGGCCTGGTGGAATGCTGGTTCAGAAGCGGCTCGTGGATAACCTAACGCCGCCGCCGCCGATGATCAGCCTACGGATTTCCTTTGGGGAATCCCAGTTCGAAATTTCCGTAGATTCCCGGGCTACCTTCAGTAAGTTTTTCTCTTCATCTACCGTCGGCAGCTCTAGATTCCGGCGAATCGATCCCCCGTGCGTTCCCTACCGATTGAGCTCCATTTTTTTTTCTAAGATTCGAATCCTGACAATTTTCATTATTTGCGGCTGGATTTTTTCTATACGAAATCTGAAAAAAAAAACAATTGTGAACCAAGTTCTAAAAAAAGGAGGAAATGGTGATTGTGCAGGGGAATTGAAGAAGGAGCTGGAGGCGAAAACAGGGCTGCGGCTGGGGGAACAGAGAGTAATTTACAGGGGAAAAGTGAGAGAAAATGGGGAATTTCTGGACAGATGCGGTGTGAAGGACCGGTCGAAGCTGGTGGTGATGGAGGATCCTTCGAGCCTCGAGCGGCGGCACATTGAGATGCTGCGCGATGCCAGGATGCAGAGCACTTCTCGCGCCATCGCCGGACTTTCGCTCGAGGTTGACAAGCTCGGAGACCAGGTGGCCGGCAACATTATACTTCAATTCCTTGTTAATATGTTCTTGTTATTCTCTGCATCACGGGAGAAAAGCAAAGGTCAATGAATGTGTGGGAGGGATGAAGTCGAAATCTGAAAGTGATACTGGATCGAAGTCAACATTTTTCATCCTTGTTAATATGGTCCAGCGTTCTTATCCTGAATATATAAAGATTGGGGATTTTCATAGCATGCTTTGCTTATCATATAAGAAGCATACGAAGTCAACGGTCAGACAGTCATCTTGCGTTGAATTTTTTGCTCATCTTCTTTGATCTGTGCAGGTTTCAGCAATGGAGAATTCAATTTCCGGCAAGCAGAAGGTGCCAGATTTGCAGATCACCGCATTGATAGAGCTTCTTATGAGACAAGCAGTCAAGCTAGATGGCATTCCTGCCGTCGGAGATATTTCCTTTCAGAAACACTTGCAGGCAAGCAAATTGGCTTTCTTTACTTTAAAAATCATCTCTTTTTTTGCTCAATAAATCGATTTCTCTCTCTCAGTAGGCTTCTTTAATTTAGCATTTCTGACTTATCAACAAACTGTTTGGGACGATGATGCTGTTTTACAGGCATTTGTTTTTTTTTTTTGATCCTTTTGGAAATCAGTGAATTAGGGGTGCAATTCCGGTCAGTTTGGATGGGTCCCGCCCAAAATCAAGAACCGGCACATGTAGATTTGGTTTTGACTATTGAGAATCGGAACCGATCCATCGACCCAAGATATAGAACCGGATCCAAACCGCAATGCTCGGTTCGGTTCTGATTCGATTTTCGGTTCTGCTTGAACTTAGTAATATTTTTAGGATACCTTTATACATGTAATTATTTCTAATGATTAAATGAAAAATTTCATCTTAAAAAAATGTTCAAATGTTACATAATTGCATAAAAATTAAATCATTACAAAAATAATCACAAACTAGTGAAACACAATAAATAATAATTTAATTGAATCAAATTTTATTTTTGATAACTCTAAAAATTCATAGGTGTAATTTTAATAATCAGTTTCGGATCGGTGGATCGGTTCTCGCGTACTCTAGCATAAGAATCGTTTCTAAGTATTGTGGATCCGGAACTTTCCACGTCGATCAACTTCTCTCATCTTCTCATGCTGATTTTCTTACCACTGCTTTTCCTGGCTGCTTCAATCCCACCATTGATTTTCCTGAAGTCATAACCGTCTCAAACAAAACCCAAATCTCCCAAAAATATGACTTTTTAGTCTCCAAAAAATTCTTTTTTTTTTGAATATAATGAGAATGAAATTGTGGCATATAATCACCTCCAGTTCATGAATACACGCATTTCTACTGTGTTTTTGTGCCGCCCCATCCATAAATCAGGCAGTTCATTTTGGTCATACTCTCTATACATATAATGATGTATTGGCATACGGTTCAAAAACCTAGGGCGGAAAAAGGCAGCGGGCGGCAGATCGCGAAAGAGTGGAGAGCCATCGTCCTGTTCCGGAGCAACTTCTTCAGGCACGCGTAGGCAAAGCAGTTTTTTCCGGTGAATCTGTGCTATTTGCACGGTTCCATCTCTGCAAACTCTAGGGCGGATCATTATATTCGGCCATCTGTTTAGAGGCCTTCTGTCTTGGTGTGGTCGGCCCTGCTGCTGCGATTCCTAGAAGGTGAAAGCAATCTGAGGAGGAGGCAGTCTAAGGAAATATTGGCTCCAGGTTTTATTGCTCTCGTTTTTCCATCTCCTGTACTCAAACCTTTTGATTATAGTGGATCTTTTCTGGCGCTCTTCCCGTGCATGTAGGAGCTTCTCTCTGAACCACGTAGATTTCTGTGTCGTCTGTGCTTGCGTGCTTGCTTATTTTTCCTGCATTATTTTTTTCTCTTATACTGTCGCTATTGCTATTTCGCTGCATATCCCGTGGTGCCGAGCGATCGCGGGTAATTTCATAACAATTGGTATCAGAGACAAGTTCCAATTCTTGGAAAATCCTAAGCAGTGCGATGACGGCAAAATTCGAGATCCCTAAGTACGACGACAAGATCGACTTCGGTCTGTGGCAGAAACAGATCAAGGCAATAATCGTTCAACAAAATCTACATCAGACACTTCTTGGCAAGGAGAAGTCCGGGAAAGATGGAGACGAATAGGAAGAATTGGATCTGAAGGTTATCAACACAATTCAGTCGTGCTTAGCAGACAAAGTGATGTACAATGTAGTCGATCCCGAGACTATATTAGATCTGTGAAAAAATTGGAGGAGCTCTACATGTCTAAGTCACTCACGAACAAGCTCTATATCAAAAAGTTGTTATACAGTTTAAGAAAATAAGCTTATCTCTCAGTTGCGCTGTATGGTTATGAAGGTTGAAAAAGAAGACCAGACTCTTCTTCTGCTGTACTCATTGTCGAAGTCATTTGATCATTTGGTCACCACAATTCTCTACGAAAGAATACCCTGAAAATGGAAGAGCTGATGACCACGTTTCTATCAAATAAAACGAGAAGCAAGTCAGTTTCCAGCACCGGTGAGGGTCTACTCGTGAAGAGCAACGATCCGGTCAGAGGCAGATCTAGAGATAGAGGCAAGAAGGGAAACAGACACGAGTCTAAGTCCGAAGGCAAAAACAACAAGTGTCATTACTGGAAGGAAGAAGAATACTGAAAAAAAAACTATCCAAAGAAAAAAGCTTAAGGAGAGGACACAAAAGCCACAACAGGCTGCGGTGGCGTCCGATAATAAGAGCGATGCTGACGTTCTTCATGTTTTATCTAGTCTCGACACTACGGATGCCTGGATCATGGATACTGGATGCTCCTATCACATGTGCCCGAATATAGAAAGATTCAACAGCTTCAGGCAATGTGATAAAGGACGTGTTCTGATGGGGAATAACTCAGAGTGCAGAACGATGGAGATTGGTAGCATCAGAATCAAGATGTTCGATGGAACCGTTAGAACGCTCACAAATGTCAAATACGTGCCCAATTTAAGGAAGAGCTTGATTTTTTAGGAACGTTGGAGGCAGCTGGTTATTCCTATGTTGGTGATGA
The DNA here is from genome assembly GCA_039583875.1 of Platanthera guangdongensis. Classification (NCBI taxonomy): domain Eukaryota; kingdom Viridiplantae; phylum Streptophyta; class Magnoliopsida; order Asparagales; family Orchidaceae; genus Platanthera; species Platanthera guangdongensis. The sequence goes on from CM077153.1 coordinate 284,249,546, forward strand.
TGGTTATTTGAAAGTCAAGAATGACGCTTTAGTTGTGATGAAATGCGAGCGTTCTGATTCTCTTTACATACTGATTGAGACCAGTATAGCTGGAGATGTGATAGTTTCTACGTCGACGGATGAGGATTTCTTTCTGTTGTGGCATGTCAGGCTTGGCCACATGAGTGAGAGAGGGCTGCTGGAGCTGCATAAAAAGGGTTTACTAAAATGAGTCAAAACGAGCAAGTTTGATTTCTGCGAGACGTGTATCCTTGGGAAACAATGCACGGTTAAATTTGTGACATCGAGCAAGCACAGTAAACAGACTTTGGAGTACATACATTCATATGTTTGGTGATGCAGTACAGGTACCGCTCGCACACAATTAACTGGCGCGCGCGCTAAATTAGACAAAAGCTCAGACACTTGGCAGGCGTTTCAACGTCACCGTCTCCGACTAGGGCGGAATTGATTGTGACGCATGCACACACCAAGCTTATGCGAGAGACTTGCGGAAACGCAATTTCGGGGTGGAGATTCCGAGTTGGTGAATATCAATTCCCACAAGCGACTAATCGCCGGCGTTGACCCTTCTCCGATCAGTTGATTGGAGACGAGCGACGCACTTTCAACGCTCCGATTCGTTCGTTATTTCCGGTCGTACACAATTCCAATCACAACCACAAGAACTCACAAAAGAGAGATGAACACACAAGGTGGAGAAGAGAACGGCGTTACCCAATCCGGACGAAATCCGGAGCCAAGGAAGGCGGCGAGATCTGACCCAAGCGGATGAGTAGCGGACAACGAAGTGGCCGGTCGGACACCTTGCCGAGCGTAGCCGGTCGTCCCGGGGCGGACCTAGCCGATCGGCTAATGTTAACCGGCGCCGGGCGGAGGGATCACGGGCGGCTGGAGGGCAGGAGGGCGGTCGCCTTGCGGTCGGGGAGGAGGAGAACAGCGGGCTGCACTTCGCCGGAAGGAGGAGCGAGAGGCGCGGCCGCCGGCGTCGCACCGGACGGTTCCGATCGGATTCACTCCGAAGGGGAGGGGGCGGCTCCTGTCACGGGAGAAAGAGAGGCAGCAATTTGCCAAATAAAAGTTAATGTCAAGATTAGGTTTTAGGATGTGGAGGAAAGTATATATACTCCACATGAGGAGCACTCCCAACCACACAAATCCACGATCTCATCCAAGCCATTCAAATGTTTTTAGACTCAAAATAAATGCAGTAAATTAAATGAAATCGAATGTCCGTGACCGCCTAACATTTTGGTCGATCGGACTCAAGCGTTGTAGCGGAGCATGTCGCGGTAGGACTTCCTTGTGTTGGGGCGAAGATTGTGCACGGGCGTCGTGTCTTCCAACGGTGGCGGGCCGGCGCCATCAATCCTCTCCCGCTCGAAACCACTCGTCACCGGTGAGTGGTCTAAGCGGTAACGGTGCAGCATGTCCTCGTCCAGACGCTCCATCTCGTTGGCGGTCACCCAAGTGGCGTCACAATCGGGGCGGTCCTTCCAACGAACTAAGTAGCGGTGCACGTCTCCGTCAGGGGAAGCAATAACTTCAGCATCTAAAATCTGATCTGGAACAAATGCAATCTTCGGAAACCTGGAGAAAACATTAGCAACAGGCAAAATAACAGCGGGCGGCCCACTAGACGGTGAGGACGGTAGCTCCCCGGGTGGCAGAGGGGGGTAAATGGTGTCACTCCCAAACCCAAGAGAATGGTCGTGTGGAGAAGAAGAAGAGAAGAGATGTAATTCCTGCGGTGTTTCATGGAACAGGGTAAGGTCGGAAACATTAAACACGGGGTGTATGCCCCAATCGGAAGGTAATTCGAGTACGTACGCATTGTCACCCAACCTTTTTAAAATCTTAAAAGGGCCGGCACGCCGGTTGGCTAGCTTCTTTATGGAACCCGTAGGTAACCGTTCAGGAATTAATTTCACAAGTACTAAATCTCCAACAACAAACGTGTGAGCCCGCTTGTGCACATTCGCATGAGATTGGTAAGCGGCATACGTAGTGGATAATCGGAGGCGGATCTCGTTGTGCAACGCATGTAAATGGTGAGCGAAGTCGCTGGCAAATTGGCTTGATTTATACGCCGGTGGTAGCGGAATCAAATCAATAGGCACGCGGGCGTTGTAACCATGCACAATTTCATTCGGTGAAAGACCCGTGGAGCGATTTTTGGAGTTATTATAAGCCAGTTGGGCTTGGGGTAGGATGAGATCCCAAGTGCCCTTGTGATCACTAACTAAGCAACGTAGTAAATTGCCCAAGCTCCGGTTGACCACCTCGGTTTGCCCATCCGTTTGGGGATGGTATGCCGCGGAGAAAAGGAGTTTTGTGCCAACCAACATCCATAGTGTTTTCCAAAAATAAGAGGTGAATTTAACATCTCTATCCGAGACAATAGTCTTGGGTAGCCCGCGGTGACTAACAACCTCCTTAAAATAGAGTTTGGCGATGTGAGAGGCATCGTTTGTGCGGTTGCAAGAGATAAAATACGCCATTTTAGAGAAGCGATCAACGACCACGAGGATGGAGTCGCATTTGCGTTGTGTGAGTGGAAGGCCTAAAATAAAGTCCATACTAACGTCGTCCCATGGCGTGGAGGGAATGGGGAGCGGCGTATATAAACCCGTGTTGTGTTTGGTGCCTTTAGCGAGTTGGCATGTCCGACAACTACGCACAACTTGGTTAACCATTTTTGTTAGACCGGGCCAAAAGAACTTGTCGTCTACTAGCGTGATGGTTTTATCGCGCCCAAAATGACCACCCAACCCATCCCCATGCATTTCCCAAATAATGAATAGGCGGAGGGAGGAGTCCGGAATGCACAACTTAGAGCCCTTAAATAAATAACCGTCACGAATATGGTATTCCGAAATAGTGGGAGGTGAGTTCTCTTGGAGGGCTAAAAAAATTTGCTTGAAATCCTTGCATTCCGCATACTCGCGTTTCACACGTTCGAATCCGATGACCTTAACGTCCAAAGTGGAGATAAGTAAGGTAACGCGGCTTAGAGCATCAGCGACAAGGTTATTTTTGCCCTTGCAATGTTTGATTACGAACGTGTATTCTTGTAGGAAAGAGACCCATTTTGCTTGTCGCGGGCTAAGCTTGTGTTGAGAATTGATATAGCGTAAAGCTTCGTGATCCGATAGAAGGATGAATTCCTTGGGCAAGAGGTAGTGTCGCCAGTGTCGTAGACTTTGGATTAGAGCATAAAACTCGCGTTCATAATTGGAGTAGTTGAGTTTAGGGTCATTTAATTTTTCACTAAAAAATCCAATCGGGTGGCCCTCTTGGCTTAAAACACCACCTATACCCGCACCGGAGGCGTCACAAGAGACCTCAAAAATCTTATCAAAATTCGGTAACCGGAGAACCGGTGCCTCGGTCATGATTTTTTTTATTCTTGTGAAGGCAAAAGAGGCCGATTTAGACCATTTGAAGTCACCTTGTTTCATGCATTCCGTTATGGGAGCCATGATTGTACTAAAATCGCGAATAAAACGTCGGTAAAAGGTTGCCAAGCCATGAAAACTTCGAACATCACGAATTGATTTGGGTTCCGGCCAATCTAAGATCGCTTGAACCTTGGCGGGATCAACCTTAATGCCATCCGCGCTCACGATATAGCCTAAGAAAGAGACGGAGGAGTCCATAAAGTGACACTTTTTGAGATTAATAAAGAGCGTTTCCTTACGGAGAACTTCAAAGATTTGTCGCAAGTGGTGGATGTGATCATGTGGGGACATGCTATATATCAATAGATCGTCAAAGTAAATCACCAAAAATTTTCCCATAAAGGGTTGAAAGAGTTGTGTCATCATGCGCGAGAATGTGCTTGGGGCGTTGGAGAGCCCAAACGGCATGACGAGCCACTCGTACAAGCCCTCTTTAGACTTAAACGCTGTTTTCCACTCATCCCCTTCCCGAATCCGAATTTGATGGTACCCGCTTCTTAAATCAAGTTTAGAGAAAATTGTGGCACCACTAAGCATGTCCAACAAGTCATCCAAACGGGGAATTGGAAAGCGGTACTTAATAGTGATTTTGTTGATCGCCCTACTATCGACGCACATTCGCCACGATCCATCTTTCTTTGGGGCGAGAAGTGCCGGAACCGCACATGGACTTAAACTGTGTCGGATGAGACCTTTGGAGAGTAGATCCGATATTTGGGTTTGGAGTTCCGCATGCGCAGTAGGATTAAGACGATAGTGGGGGAGGTTTGGAAGAATAGAGCCCGGAATGAGATCGATCGCATGTTGGATATCTCGAAGGGGAGGCAATTCGGAGGGGAGTTCATCGGGGTGAATATCCTTAAACTCCTCAAGTAGCGACAAAATGTCGGTGGGCAAGGATGTGGTATGGGGAAGTGCGCCATGAGATTGAAGCAAGACCAAGGCATAGATCATACCACCTGAAAAGCTATCACGTTCGAATTCTTTGTGGGTGATTAAGCTTAAGGTTTGTTTGACCGCGGGGAGGGAGGTGTCAGAAGTCTTGAGATCCTTAGGTGCGGTCGGTCGTAGTGTAATTTTTTGATCTTTAAATTTAAATTCATACGTATTTGCGCGACCAAAGTGGGTGACGTTGTAATCGTAAAGCCAAGGGCGGCCAAGGAGGATATGACACGCATCCATGGAAATAACGTCGCACCAGACTTGGTCGACATATTCCTTGATAATTAGAGGGACAAGGCAACGTTTGGTGACCAGGATTGAGGTTTTATTGACCCAAGCGACTTGATAGGGAGAGGGGTGTGGTTCGGTAGTTAGCTTCATACGGAGAATAGCGGCTTCGGAAACCACGTTCATGCAACTCCCGCTGTCGATGATGAGTTTGCAAGATTTTTCACCGCTTTTAAAGTACAAGGAAAAGATGCTTGAGCGCTTCCAATCCTGGCTAGTACGGGGGGTAGTCAAAATACAACGCATGACCGAGAGGTTGTGGGTGGGAAACTCCTCTTCCATGTCACTAGGAATGTCCGATTCGTCAACGTCACTATGCTCCTCATAGACTAGATCGTCGTCATCGGCCGTGGGTTCGATCAAGGTGACTAGCTTGCGGCGAGTGGGGCATTCAACCGCATAGTGGCCCAGTTGATTACACGCGTAACAAGTAACATGTGCTTTGCTAGTTTTTCCTATGGGGAGGCGCTCGCCCGACATGTCATTAGCTTTTCGAGCGGTGATGATGACGGATTTGGGATTTTCTTGGGGGATATTTTTTCCTTTTGTGTTATTATAGTGCGTAGAGGTTTGTTTGGAATGGAAAAATCCTTTGGAGGAAGTCGCCCGCGGGTTGGTGGTCATAGAAATATGTTGTTCAATGTCAAGAGCGGCATTCATGGCCGAGTCTAGATCATGGTGATCATAGCGCCGAATTTGACTTTGTATCTCCGGACGAAGGCCCTTACGGAAGCGTGAGACCGTAAGCTCGGGCATCTCTTGGATTTCACAACGGATCATTAATTCAGTTAATTCGGCCATATATTCGCTCACCGATTTATTGCCTTGGCGTAGAGAGGTGAATTCGTCGAACATATTTGTGCGGTGGTAGGCGGGGACAAAATGATTGGTGAGGATATTGCGCATTTGTGGCCATGTATGGGGAATCCCGCCTACTCGACGCTCTTCATTGAGCCAAAATACTTGTGCGCGCCCTTCTAATTTCATGCGTGCGACGACTACCTTTTGGTGGTCATGCAAGTTATGCCACTCAAAATAGCATTCGATTTTCATGACCCAATCGTTAAATTTTGTGGGGTCTCCGTAACCGTCAAACTTTGGGGCATCGATTTTTATTTTGCGGGTGAGGTCGTTGTGCCAAGCGCCATTGTGGTCGTCGTCGCCAAAGTCATTTTGGTGACGTTGTGGGCGTGGTGGAGGAGTACGTGGGGCTTGATTAGGTGGGTGTGGCGGTGGCAACCCATTTTGGATTGTTTGTGTGAGGTTGGTAAATGCCGTGGTGAGTTGAGCGATTTGCTCGGTGAGAGTACGTTGGACGGCCGCAAGTTGTGCTTGTGTAACCTCACGATTATCCGGATTGTCGCCCATATTATTAGACGCGGATGAAGTCGCGGGATAGTCGTTCCCTGAGCGTGTGTGCATAAAATAAGGGACGAGACGAAGGAGGACCGGCAAAGATTAAGAAATATTTGCGACGTAGTCTGATACCAATTGATGCAGTACAGGTACCGCTCGCACACAATTAACTGGCGCGCGCGCTAAATTAGACAAAAGCTCAGACACTTGGCAGGCGTTTCAACGTCACCGTCTCCGACTAGGGCGGAATTGATTGTGACGCATGCACACACCAAGCTTATGCGAGAGACTTGCGGAAACGCAATTTCGGGGTGGAGATTCCGAGTTGGTGAATATCAATTCCCACAAGCGACTAATCGCCGGCGTTGACCCTTCTCCGATCAGTTGATTGGAGACGAGCGACGCACTTTCAACGCTCCGATTCGTTCGTTATTTCCGGTCGTACACAATTCCAATCACAACCACAGGAACTCACAAAAGAGAGATGAACACACAAGGTGGAGAAGAGAACGGCGTTACCCAATCCGGACGAAATCCGGAGCCAAGGAAGGCGGCGAGATCTGACCCAAGCGGATGAGTAGCGGACAACGAAGTGGCCGGTCGGACACCTTGCCGAGCGTAGCCGGTCGTCCCGGGGCGGACCTAGCCGATCGGCTAATGTTAACCGGCGCCGGGCGGAGGGATCACGGGCGGCCGGAGGGCAGGAGGGCGGTCGCCTTGCGGTCGGGGAGGAGGAGAACAGCGGGCTGCACTTCGCCGGAAGGAGGAGCGAGAGGCGCGGCCGCCGGCGTCGCACCGGACGGTTCCGATCGGATTCACTCCGAAGGGGAGGGGGCGGCTCCTGTCACGGGAGAAAGAGAGGCAGCAATTTGCCAAATAAAAGTTAATGTCAAGATTAGGTTTTAGGATGTGGAGGAAAGTATATATACTCCACATGAGGAGCACTCCCAACCACACAAATCCACGATCTCATCCAAGCCATTCAAATGTTTTTAGACTCAAAATAAATGCAGTAAATTAAATGAAATCGAATGTCCGTGACCGCCTAACATTTTGGTCGATCGGACTCAAGCGTTGTAGCGGAGCATGTCGCGGTAGGACTTCCTTGTGTTGGGGCGAAGATTGTGCACGGGCGTCGTGTCTTCCAACGGTGGCGGGCCGGCGCCATCAATTGGGAGTCATCCCCAGAGCCATCACTTGGAGGTGCCAGGTATTTGTGAGCTTCATCGACGATTTCTCAAGGAAGGTCTGGATCCACTTTCTCAAGCACAAGTCTGAAGTATTTGAGAAGTTCAAATTTGGAAGACCAAAGTTGAAAAGTTGACCGGACAGATGGTGAAATATCTCAGATCTGATAATGGCGGCGAATATACCTCAACGGAGTTTCAGACATACTGCAGTCAGGAAGGTATTACTCAACATCTCACCATCCCAGGTACACCACATTACAACGGTGTTGCAGAAAGGATGAGTAAAACGTTGTTGGAAAGAGCCCAGTGCATGCGATTGTTTACTGATTTACCTAAGTCTTTCTGGGTCAAAGCCATTAATATAGTCTGCTATCTAGTGAATCGGTCTCCATCAATGTCTCTAGATCTGAAGTCTCCATAAAAAGTACAGCCAGATAAATTTGTTGATTATTTTGATATTTATATTTTTGGATGTCATGTCTACACATTGTTGCAGGATTCAGAAAGGACAAACCTGGATGTTAAGTCCAAAAGGTGCATTTATCTGGGCCAAAAGACCGACACCAAAGGGTCAAACTGAAACCAAGAAGGTCAAACTGAAGCGCGACATCATTTTTGATGAGGCTTCTATGCTGAAGAAGTCTCAGTCTCAAGTTAAAGATGTGGAGAATACTCTAGGCTCTCTAATGGATGTGGAGCTGGATGAAAGTGTCAAAGCAGATGATCATGATGAGTCATCTGGCTTTGATGAGTCATCTAACTCTGATGAGTCAGACACTGTGCAACCTGACGAAATAGAACCGTACTCGATTATCAGAGGAAAGACGAAGATAAGGGTCAGATTACGTCTCAAGCTACATGACATTGTAACATATGTTTTTCAGGTGATCTCCTCAGATCCTTGTTCTTACCGAGAAGTTATAGAGAGCAGAGATAGTTCTCAGTGGAAAGTTGCTATGATGGAAAAAAATGGAATCCCTTCAGAAGAACAAGACTTGAGACTTGGTTAGTCTGCCTAAAGGGGTTAAGGCAATCAGTTCCAAATAAGTATTTAGCAAGAATTCCACATTAGAGAAGGATCAGTGGAGATACAAGGCCAGATTTGTAGAAAGGGGATTCACGCAGAAGAAGAAAGCCGACTTTGACGAAAACTTCTCACTAGTGGTGAAGCACTATTCCATTCGGGTGTTACTCGCCATGGTAGCTATGTGGGACATGGAGCTGGAGAAAGTGGACGTGAGAACTGTTTTTCTTCACGACAGCCTAGAGGAGGAGATCTATATGCTGCAGCCTAAGGGGCTTATTCGACCCGGTGATGAGAAAAATGTGTGCAAGCTGAAGATGTCTCTTTACGGTCTGAAGCAGTCTCCGAGGATGTGGTACGAGAGGTTTGACACTTTCATGACTTTACACAGCTACAGTAGAAGCCAGTACGATAGCTGCGTCTACACAGATTCCTTACAGAGGGTAATATTCTGATTCTGATGCTCTGCGTCGATGACATGTTGATTGTCTGCAAGTCATCCCGAGAAATTCAAGTTCTGAAGCAAAAATTGAATGCTAAATTTGAGATGAAAGATCTTGGTCATGCTCAGAAGATCCTTGGGATGAAGATCAAGCGGGACAGAAAGCGTGACATGTTGTGGCTTTCTCAGACTGACTACATTCAGAAGGTACTGGAAAGTTCAATATGGTGGAATCTAAACTGTTACAACTTCTTTGGGACAACAGTTTAGATTGTCATCACAACAGTGTCCAGACATCAAAGAGGAACGCCGGAAGATGCTCAGAGTGTCAGACGCACGTGCGGTAGGATGCTTGATGTATGTTATGATATGCGCGAGACCAGATATTGGTCAGGAAATTAGTGTTGTCAGCAGATACATGGCAAATCCAGGGCAAGAACACTTGGAAGCAGTCAAGTGGATTCTGCGGTATTTGAACAGAACGCCAGACGTCGTCTTACTTTTCATAAGGGGAGAAGTTGTTGGAGCTTTAGAGCGCTTTGTTGATTCTGACTACGCAGGTGACCTCGACAGGAGAAAATTTACTTCAGGCTACATATTTCTTCTAGGTAGAGATTCTATCAGTTGGAAAGCTACTCTTCAGGATATAGTAGCTCTGTCCACGACAGAAACAAAGTATATTGTTGCGGTGGTGGCTGTTAAAACGCTATTTGGCTTAGGGTCTTATCATGGAACTCGGGATTTTTCAGGAGTCGGTGAAGCTGCACTGTTACAGTTAGAGTGCAATTTATCTTGCAAAAGACCCGGTTTATCGTGCAAGGACAAAACACATTGATGTGCGCTACCACAGGCTGAGGGAGTTCGTTGGAGGAGGCGAGATTCAGTTATTGAAGGTGCCTACAGAGGACAACGTTGCAGATTTGTTGACAAAGCCCCTGACAAAAATCAAGCTCAAACACTGACTTGACTTGACTCACATTTGTATCTGCTGATCGTAGTGACCCCAGAGAGATGTGGTGTATCATTTTGGGAGAAGATCCAAGCTTAAGGTGGAGCACGCAATGGAAGGGGCGAGGTGGAGATTGATGTGTTTTTGTGCTGCCCCATCCATGAACGGGCGCTTCATTTTGGTCATCCCCTCTCTCTATATATGCATATAATTATGTATTGGTATACGGTTCAAAAACCTAGGGCGGAAAAGGCAGCTGGAGGCAGATCACGAAAGTGTAGAGAGTCGTCGTTCCTGTTCCAGAGCAACTTCTTCAGGCGCGCTTAGGCGGAGCAGTTTTTTCTAGCGGTTCCATCTCTGCAAACTCTAGGGCTGATCATTATATTCCACCATCTGTTTAGAAGCCTTCTGTCTTGGTGCGGTCGGCCTGCTGCTGCGATTCCTAGAAGGTGAAAGCAATCTGAGGAGGAGACAGTCTAAGGAAATCTTGGCTCCAGGTTCTATTGCCATCTCCTTTACTCAAACTTTCTGATTATAGTGGACCTTCTCCAGCGCTCTCCCCGTGAATGTAGGAGCTTCTCTCCGAACCACGTAAATTTCTTTGTCGTCTGTGCTTGCGTGCTTGCTTATTTTTCCTGCATTATTTTTCTCTTATACTGTCGCTATTGCTATTCCGCTGCGTATCCCGTGGTGCCTAGCGATCGTGGGTAATTTCAAGCATTTATGTGGTCTACAGGAAATCACTCTTCATTATACTGAGACATTATTGAGTATGCCAGACTCTGCAAACTTTAGAAGCTGTTAAATATTTGTCATCATCACAAAACTGAGAGGACTTGTAGCAACAACAAAAACCATGTACAATTGGCCCCTTGTGCCCCCATTCTCGCAAGCAGACGAACTCAAAACACTTGCTGTGAATAATTGTTCAATTACACAACAGCAGCACCTTTTTCTTTATAGATTCTTCATGCACAAATAATTTCTTCTCTATGATTGCTTGTGGAAAATTCCCTCCCTTGGCCAGTTATTAGTTTGTCTTTTCTTTGTGCAGTAAAAAAAAGAATCCGTTTGATACTTTACTTCCATCTTTCCCATGGTAATTAAGAGAAACATTTCCTTTGGTTTGTCCTAAACATATGATTTGACAAAAAAATAATTCTAAGACTCTGTTTGGCATTGCGTTTTTGCTCGGGTAAGTTTGGGAAAAAAAAGCCACCATCATAGAATGTATGTTCCGCCATCGAAAAAAGAAAACTACTTTTGAACATAAAAATGAATGAAGTTCCGTAGGTGAGGTTGAAACGACGGACAGTTGATAACTACAGCAGCGTTCACTACCACTACCGACATGTCAAACAGAGCCTATGTCATCTGCATTCAATTTCGCTCAAAATTGTGTTAAATTGTGTCAAACATCATCTACTTGGTTCCTGCCTAATATTTTCTCATTTTTTGCAGGGTTATGTGCTATGTTTTTCTTTCCTTTTTGACATTTATCAAGTGTTAATGTTTAACAAATTACTTGTATATATTCTGGTGCAGGCTAAGAGGATTCAAAAGTGCGTTGAAACTCTTGACGTGCTGAAGACATCTAACGGAAAGCTAAAGCATGTGATTGTAACTACAGATTGGGAGACATTTGATCCCCCATCAACCACACAATTAAATTTTTTGGATTAAGAGATGGATTCTGATTCTGGTGTTATTTATTCTCTGTTTCTTCTCCCCGATTCATTTCATGTATTTCTTAAACTTTCTGTTCAGAATTGGTATTATAAATGTCTATAGCATCCAATTGTTGTGTTAGCTATAGCTTAATAAAGAGCTATTCATTAATTTGATTTTGTTTTGGGCTCCATTGATGCGGAATCTCCGTTGGCATTTTGTGTTGAAATCTAAGATTACTCGATGTCGGGAGTCACGGAGTTTGGATGCTTCATGTTGAGAGAATAATTCTAGTTCTTATAGGTTTGATACAATAGTAACTAAAACATTATATAATGAATATGTGAGGCACAATTGGCACAAAAATAGATTTGGAGATGCCAAGGAGCATACCACAGTGAATTAGTAGAAGAGGTGGAAGATATGCATCAAATAATCCAAAGATGGAGTGTAGGCCAAAGATGGATTGTAGGGTTGTCTATATATGGCTATGTGCCTTGTTATATGATGTTGTGGCATGCCGATAAGGAGAGTTGCGTGCAACTCTTGAGAGAGATCGGCATAAATCTCTTACCTTAGAGTCAAATCTAAGGATTAGGATTTAAAGAACTTTAAATCATTTTTAGAGATACTTACGCAGTGGTCTAGGTTCTCTAGTAGATTATGCTAAAGTTAATATTTTTAGAGAAGTCGTCAAGGAGGCTGAAATTTTCCTTCTTGAATTCCCAGGCCTTTGGCGAAGAAGAGGATGATTGACAGTGGCGGGAGAGGCTTCGTTGACGGCGGGTTGTGATCGTGAAGTCGATCACGGTTGCATGAGTTGGGAGAGAGAAAAAAGAGAGCAGATAAGAGGGAGATTTCAAACCCCTTTTCCTTCCCTAGGAAGTAAAGCTAAGACAAATAGCTACGGCGACATGCACGAGTAAATATGCTAGAACTAACATACGTGCATGGAAAAAAATAAACCCGCGAAAGAAACAGTGTTGATAGGTTGCACAAAAGTGCGGAGTCAATAACAAATGCGCTGGGAGAGGAACAAGATGAGATTTTGTAATGTGATGGGTAAAGTGATGCACTTGGCTTGTTAAAAAAAAGGTACAATCATGAAATTGAGGTACTACAAAACCTCAATTCCTCTCTATGAATAATGGAAGAGATTGTTGCGTAGAGAACTACACTATGCCTACATCTTAACTTCATAACTTAAAATTAGAGTGAGGAGACTGAAAAAGAACGAGTTTAAACAAAAACATCATTATCACAGAATATGTGTTTGACATGATAACAGTTATATGACCACTGACAAAGGAAAATTAGAATTGAGCATAAAAGTGGAGGTTCCAAACTGACCCTCAATGAAATGCTGCTTCTAATCGATATAAATTAGCTAATGATTTAATTATTTGACTATTCCTAAATCAACTGATAGGAAGAATTTGAATCATGGTATTTGAAAATTTAGAGCTAATCTTGTTTTAACAAAATTATGAGAAAACCAATTTGTTATAGAAAGGTAAGAAATTCACAAATAGTGTTCCTAAACCAAATGATTTTTGAATAATTTGGGAATCGATTTGTGAGGATTTGATTTAAATTCATATTTTTTGAATTTGATTCTGAATTCGAATCCAAATTTGAATTCGAATTCAAATAATATTATCATTGCCAAGATTCGTAAAAAGTTTTATACTATTCTTTATTGGTTTAGGTTTAGTCCCACACCGCCTGTGGTGTTCTCCCTCTCTCCTCTTCTCCTATATCTAGACCCCAAGGGTCCTTGTTTTATATCATGAATACAAAGACTTTTGTTAATTCTAACATGGTATCAGAGGTAGGTTCCTCGTAATTTTTCCGCGCTCGCGCGTCCGCTCGCGCCTCTGTTCAGACCGCTCTGCCTTGCCGAACTCCAGTCAGCCCGCAGCGGCCTGTCTGCCAGTCCGCCTATGTTCATCCCGCCAGTCCGCCTCCTGCTGTCCGCAATCCCGCAGCTCGCAGACCACCTCCCGCAGTTCGCCATCCAGCAGTTCCACATCCCGCAGACCACATCCCGCAAGCCCGTAGACCACCTCCCGCAGTTCGCCAGCCCGCATCCCACCATCCCGCCATCCCTCCAGATCGCTACCCGCAGCCCGCCGATCCGCAGTCCGCAATCCCGCAGCTCGCCAAACCCTTGCCTCCCTCTGGCCGCAGCCCGCCATCCCGCCCAGCTCGCCCAGCTTGCAGCAGCCCGCAGCTCGCCCAGCTCGCTCCGCTTGCCGCAGCCCGCATCTTGCCGCTGCGACTTGATCCGCTGGCTGTCAGTCCGCCCGACTTCTGCCCAGTCCGCCCAGTCTGCAGCCCGCCTGCCCCTGCCCAGGCCGCCCAGATTCTTCCCTGCCCCTGCTCAGACCGCCCAGCTCCCTGCTCAGGCCGCCCAGCTACTGTTCAGGCCGCCCAGCTTCTGCCCAGCTCCTGCCCAGGCCGCTGCGAGTTGATCCGCAGGCCGTTGTAAATTTCTCTGCAGTATCCTCTCTGCTCGGCTCCAGTTCACCATTCCGGCGTCATGACCACCCCATTGATCTCGCCTCCTCTGAAAGCCACTTCCTTCCAATTGGCCACGGCCAGCGACTGGTCAGACTGAGCTCTTACTGTTGAAGCCGCTCTCTCCTCCCATGATCTCTAAGATCACATCATCGGTGCTCCTCCCACCTTTGCAAGGTCTACTCCTATCAGCTCTGCAAGTTCTACTGTTATCAGCTCTGCCAGCACCACCGATGCCGTCACCACTCCTGATGACGCGAGTCTTTGGCGACGTCGCGACCAGGCCATTCAGGCTTACATCATGGAGTCTGCTGCTTGTCCGCTTCTCACCTCCACTGGTCGCCTCTCCTCAGCCCGCGCTATGTGGGAGTATCTTCGGGATCGGTTTGTTCCCCGCGGTGGAGCATGACGTCATCGTCTCATCTGCGATTCTCAGTCTGCATGACAGGAAGGACGATCCATTCAGGATTTCTTCACCATGATGAGGACCTTCTGGCATGAATTGGACTATATGATCCCTTTACCCTGCGGCTGTGTTTGCTCCTTGGAGTTTCAGCGTCATCTTTCTGAGGGTCATCTCCATCAGTTCCTCGCTGCACTGCGACCCGAGTTTGCTCTTCTTGCAGCCCAGCTCCTTCATCGGGTTCCTCTTCCCACTTTGGATGAAGCCCTGAGTGCCCTTCTTGATGAAGAGACTTGTCTTCGTCCTCCTTTGGATCCTCCGCCTCCTCCTGGGGTTGACACAGTTCTTGCAGTTCGACCGCGGGACGACACTATTACCTGCAACTACTGTAAAAAGGTGGGTCACATGAAGTTTGAATGCCCCACCCGTCCCCCACATCCTGATGACAACCGTCATAACAACCGTGGTCGGGGTCAGGGCGTGGTCGTGGCCCCAGTTCAAATCCCACCGCTGCAGCTGCTACAGATCGACTACAACGTCTTGAGGAGTTACTTCTTCGGTCACCACTGCTTCAAGGCGCCACTCATGCAGCTCACATCCTGTCTGTCGCTCCTGGTACTACTGTTGTTCGAGCTCCCCCAACTACGCCTTGGTATTTTGACTCTGGGGCCTCCTGCCACCTCACCAATGATTCCAACACTCTCATCAATTGTACCTCCAAACCCACTCACATTCAAGTCACCACTGCTGCTGACGGGGGTTCTGTCCCCATTAAGCAGTCCGGCTCGATCACCCCAAAATCTGCTTCCTATGGACACCTTACCCTCTCCAACATTCATCATGCCCCTCGCCTCCACATGAACCTTATTTCTGTTAGCTCTCTTTGTGATCTTGACCTAACTGTTTTATTTTCCTCCTCTGATTGTGTTGTGCAGGATTCACGGACGGCTCAGAGGATTGGACGGGGCCGTAGAACTGGTGGTCTGTATCAGCTGGAGTATCTTCACGTTCCACCTTCAGTATCCTCATCACCTTCAGTTCTTTTTGTTACCTCTGATGTCGACTTGTGACACAGACGTTTAGTTCATTTGTCTAGTGACCGACTCCGAAGTGTTATCCGTTCCGGAGCTTTGGGTCGTGTCTCTCCCTCCCCCCTCTCTGTCTGTACGGGTTGTCGTTTGGCAAAGCACCTTGCTCTATCATTTTCTAACTGTGCTTCTCAAACCACAGCCCCCTTCGATTTGGTGCATTCTGACATTTGGGGCCCGACACCTATTGCCTCTCATTCTGGATATCTTTATTATATCAGCTTTATTGATGACTTCTCTCGCTGCGTTTGAGTTTATCTTTTACGAAATCGCTCTGAAATACCCACTGTCTACCACACGTTCACCGCAATGCTTCATACTCAGTTCGGACGTCGCCTTAAAATTTTTCGTTCCGACTGCGCTCAGGAATTTCTCTCCTCCACAATGCACGACCTCATCCAATCTCACGGCACCCTCCATCAGCTGTCCTGCCCACACAACCACGAACAAAATGGGGTCGCCGAACGCAAACATCGCCGCATCATCAAAACTGTCCGTGCCCTTCTCATCTCTGCCTCTGCACCTCATTCCCTTTGGGCCAAAGTTCTCACCGCGGTTCACCTTATCAATATCACTCCCTCCTCGGCAATCTCAGAGGTCACTCCTTATGAACGCCTGTACTCTCGCCCACCAACCTACGCACCTCTCCGCACTTTTGGGTGCACCTGCTTTGTTCTACATCCTGACCAAGAGCGCACCAAACTCTCTGCCCGCTCGGCTCGTTGCGTCCACTTGGGCCTCAGTCCCCACCACAAAGGATATCGCTGTTATGACCCAGTGACTCGTCGCATCCGCATCTCTCGTCATGTTTCTTTCCTTGAACATGAAATGTTCGTCTCTTCCTCCACATCACACCCACCAACACTTCCCATACCCACCACTACTGATCCACCACTCACCCTTACTCTGCTTCCTCCTGTACCCACACGTCCCAGGAGTCACGTTGCTCCTACACCGTTACCAGATAACCCTCCGACCGAGGATTCTCCTCCCACAATAGCTCCCTCTCCCGCTCCTGCTCCTGATACAGCACTGTTTGACGCTCCGGCCATCTCTCCGCATGTGGATCCTGCTCCCCCTCGGCGTAACAATGCTCGCCTTCGACACCCACCTGCTCGCTACGACCACAGTCCTGCCAGGTATAACCCATCTGCCCTCAACACGGCTACCTCCTATTCCCCTGCATTTCAGGTCTTTCTCACCGCTCTCCACTCCCACCGGGAGCCCCAGTCATACAAGAGGCAGTTGCACATCCCGAATGGCAGCAAGCCATGTCAGTTGAACTTCAGGCTTTCCACAGAACCCATACCTGAGACCTCGTCCCCTGTCCTCCTGGCGTCACTCCTGTCAGCTGCAAATGGATATTCAAGATTAAGATCCGCCCGGACGGGTCTATTGAGCGACACAAAGCCCGTTTAGTTGCTCGTGGGTTCTCCCAGGAGCATGGCATCGACTACGATGAATCTTTTGCACACGTTGCCAGAATGACAACCGTGCGCACTTTACTTGCAGTTGCTGCTACCCGGGATTGACCGTTACTTCAGATGAACGTCACTAATGCTTTTCTTCATGGTGACCTTGCAGAAGTGGTGTATATGGCTCCTCCACCAGGTCTTTCCGTTCCCACCGGCCACGTCTGTCATCTCCGTCGGGCTCTCTATGGTCTCAAACAGGACCCTCGCGCCTGGTTTGAGCGCTTCCGCACGGTTGTTCTCAAGGACGGGTTTATTGAGAGACAGACTATTCATGCTTTGTTCACTCGTACTTCTCCCCAGGGATGTGTCATTCTCCTTCTCTATGTGGATGACATGATTATCACTGGTGATGACCATGTCACCATTGCCTCTCTTCAACAGCACCTCCGCAGTCAGTTCGAAATGAAGGATATGGGGCCCCTCTGATATTTCCTTGGGCTGGAAATCTCCCGATCCAAACGTGGTATCCTGGTTTCCCAACAGAAGTACATCTCCGACATCCTCTCCGTTGCCGCTCTCACTGACACCTGAACAGTTGATACTCCGATCGAGCTAAATCTGAAACTCCTCCCCACTGACGGCGAACCTCTTCCAGATGTATTCCGTTATCGGCGCCTCGTCGGGATGCTAGTTTATCTCACTATGACTAGGCCTGACATTGCCTATGCTGTCATCTTTGTCAGTCAGTTTGTCCAAGCTCCTCGCACGGTTCACTACGCCGCAGTCCTTCGGATTCTTCGCTATCTGCGCACCTCCATCACCAGGTAACTATTTCTCTCTGCCACTTCAACACTCAACCTTCGAGCATTCTCTGATGCTGACTGGGCGGGGGATGTTACTACTCGTCGCTCCACTACAGGCTTCTGTATCTTCCCGGGTGACTCTCTTACATCCTAGCGTAGCAAGAAACAGTACTTCATTGCGTGCTCCAGCACTAAAGCCGAGTATCGTGTCATGACCTCGACTACTGCTGAGATTGTTTGGTTTCGCCGTCTTTTATGTGATCATGGTGTTACCATATCCGGACCCACTCTTTTATTCTGTGATAATCGAAGTGCTATACAAATTGCCTCCAACCCGGTGTTTCATGAACGGACGAAACATATCGAAATTGATTGTCACTTCACTCACCAAGAGTTCCTCGCCAACACCATTTTTCTACCGTTCATTGCCTCCGAAGAACAAATAATGGACTTCCTCACCAAGTCTCTCACATCTGCTCGATTCAGATATTTTATTAGCAAACTCTCGGTTCATGATTCACCGTAAGTTTGAGGGGAGATGTTAATATTATATTGTATTTTATATTATTCTTTATTGATTTAGGTTTAGTCTCACACCACCTGTGGTGTTCTCCCCCTCTCCTCTTCTCCTATATGTAAACCTCAAGGGTCCTTATTTTATAACATGAATACAAAGACTTTTGTTAATTCTAACAATCCCAACTTTCCCAATATGCACATCAAACTAGGATGATATCATTCTAATAGAAGACCATACATGATAGAAAACTTCGGTAAAAAAAAATATCAAAAAAGATTGGTTTTTAAAAATAAATAAATTTTTTTTACCAAAATTAAAGCTGATGAACCAAAAATGAATAAAAAAAAATGATTCTGTGAAAATTAATTAACCACATAACTCACTTAGGAACAGCTTGTTTTGGTTGTAAGCGTTGGAGCGGTGGGAAATAAAATAACTTGGGAATTGGTGGGTTATTAAAGGAATATTTTAGTGGTGACGATTCCTTCAACCAAGATAGAGCAAAAATGCCGAAACAATAGGCCCTTAGTTTTCTCTTCTAAAGTAGTTTGCAAAAGCTGCCACAGGCTCCCCTGGGGTCTACAAAAGCGAACGTTCCTCGGGGCTCAAAACTACCCCAGGCACATCACTGGCTCATGGATCTTTAAAGAAGGAGAGATGCTATACTTGTTAATTCAACAAGTGCCCAAATACTTACAGGGGCCAGGGCCATAGTCACAGCCCCAAGAGCAAAATAATGTTGCTTCCCGCTGCTTTCCTGCCGCAGAAGGTCTCCAGTTTTGTTGTGAGGTGCATATTGCAACATCAAAGCCAAGCTTGAGCCTAAACAATTCTCCTAAAGAAAGCAGCTCCAGCAACGAACATCTGAGGGGAGTCGGCCAGATTGGCGTATCTGTTCAGCTTGCTGAGATGTTTTTGCGGCCCGGTAGTTCATTTTAGCTTCAGCATTGGCTCTCTTCTTCTCCACCGTCTGCTCGGTTGCTCTGAGTTTCTCTGCGATAGTCGCCTCTGCTTGAGTTCTCATGTTTGTTGTTTGGATCTGATAGATTGATCAGGAAGATGATAGTTTGTCAATTCCAAAACATGAAGAACAAACCTACAAGAGCTCGTTCGATTGCTGGGAGTTCAAGAACTTGCCCGGAAAATCCATTTGGCAGCGCATTCATAAAATCAATAGGTTGACAAGAAATCATTATTTTCAAAAAGAATAGTTAAGGAAAATTGTAGCATGAAGTAATGAATCCTTGAGAATTTGATTGTTGTTCAATGTAGTTGAATATCTTTATTGAGAGATCAAATGCATAGGAACAAAATTCAGGTTCATGATTCAAGCTTTTGGATCAGGTTTTTATCTTTTTAATTTATTTATGAAGGGTTTGTTTTGTTTGCTGCAAAGCTGTTGTAATGAAAGATGTTGTATTGCATATGATAATTGTTAGGGCGTTCTAGAGAATCTATTTGGCCCAAATTGGATCCCATTTCAGTTCATGCCCCCTACAAAACAGGTCTTAAGGCACTGTTTATTTGAATTTCTTTTCTCCGATACGATTTACCAGTTTGAATAGTGGTCATTTGGAACCCACAATAGGATGTGGGGCACTGGGCCAACCTGCCAGAAAACAAGACCATCTCAAGCATGTGTTAACGATGTGGCGGACGTTACTGGCAACACAGACACTGTGCCTGCCGCCTAAAGCAGGCATTCCTATATGCTTAGTGTAATAATTAATATTTAACTCCCTTTTTGTTCTGCCATATACAAGGCAACCTGGGTGGGAGCTAGGGCAAGTACAGTCAAACTAAAATCCATTGACTGCATATGCACTTGGGCGGCAACATTGTGAGTCTCTGTTTCTCCTCTACCTCCTATGGCATGCAGGCGCATCAGTCGAAGACAACAATGGTGAGGCGGGAGCATCAGTGGAAGACAATTCCGGTGATTGGGGAGAAGCTGTTACGCCCCCGGACGAGGCACGGCTATTTGGCCGACAATACGGGCGGCGGCTGAGGCGTGACGGAGGCGACAACGGGGCTGAACCAATTGGTTCAGCCCCCTCTTCATAAGTTTCGGCCCAAGGGGGGCTGAACCAAGTTGGTTCAGCCCCCATTGGGGCCGGCCGGCCCTGCGTCTGGGTATAAATATACCGGATCCCCTCTTTGGAGGGATATGAAAAGTATTATTCAGGTATTTCCTCTTTCCTCCTTCCTCAATCCTAATTTCTCTAGTCACCTTAGATCTTCTCTCTTCTCCTTCTTACATTTGGTATCAGAGGCTATTTTCTCCACCACGGTAACCACTCGCACGCAAGAGGAAGTCGGCCGCTTGGAAACCCTAGAGGACAATCTCGTAGGGTTGACGGATTTGGTGGCCGCAATCGAGGAAAACGTGAAAACTTCCACCCAAAGGCTCGAAGAACGGATCGACACCCGAATGGAAGAGATCATGGCATTTTTGGCACAAAATTTGAAGGGTAAGGCGGTGATGGAGGAGGATCCGGGCAGATCTCCCGCTGCAGCACTCGATCCGCACCGGATCGGCCAGGAGGGCTCGGTAAGGGATGTCAGCACCACGCAGGGGGCCAGATCGGGCACGGGGGACGTCGGTCGGGTCGGAGCAAACGGGGGTGGCCCCGACGGGGTTGGATCGGGCACACCAGGCGGTCCCGGGTTCGGATCGGGCGTTGGAGGCGCAGGCGGGTTCGGATCGGGCGTGGGGGGCTCGGCGGGCTTGAATCTGGCGCAGGAGGCATCGGGGGTGTTGGCGGGTCCGGAGGTGGCTCCGGCGGGATCGGATCGGCCGGATTTGGCTCCGGCCGGATTTGGCTCCGGCGGGTACGACGCAGGCAGCGGTGGCCCCGATGGGTTCGACACAGCCGGTTTCGACAATTTGGGCGCTAGAGGAGGTGGGTGGCCGGTTCCCCCATATGGAGGAGGGGAGGGCCTGCTACCTCATCCAGCAAGAGAAGGCATGCAGTGGGGTGGTGCTCCGGCGGCGGGGCAGTTTCGCCGTGGCGTCCCGGGCGTGCCTTTTGAACACGAAGAACCAAGGAGACCGCCGGGATTTGGACAGGAAGCGGGGTGGCGAGGACAGGCCGGTCAGCGGCCGTACATGCCGCCGAAACTGACACGCATGAATTTCCCTCGATATGCCGGAGGGGACGCCTTGAAATGGGTACAAAAGACGGAGTTGTTTTTCAGCTATCAAGAGGTACCTGAGGTACAGTGGGTGCAACTGGCGTCCTTCCACTTGGAGGGCGATGCTTTTCAGTGGACGCAGTGATTCCTGTGGCGGCGGGATTATGTGCCGTGGGCAGAGTTTGTTGATGGGTTCACCGCTCGTTTCGGGCCCCTGGAGTTTGAAGACTTTGGGGCTCTCTTGCAAAAATTACGTCAGAAGGGCACCGTGATGGAATACAGGACGGAGTTCGAAAATTTGGCAAATAGGGTGCACTGGGAGGAGAAGACACTCCTCAGTTGTTTTGTTTCTGGATTGAAGGATCACTTAAAAGATGAGGTTCAGGCGTACATGCCCCGCAGCTTGAATCACGCCATCAGTCTGGCCCGCATTCAGGAAAAGCGGTTCAACAGACAGTGGTCCCGCACTACGGTGAGGCCCACTACTACTACACTGTCTACTGCCAGGAAGGACCCGCCGGTAGCGGGATGGCCGACAGTGACACGGCTGTCCTGGAGCGAGTTACAAGCACAAAAGGAAAAAGGACTCTGTTTCAACTGTGATGAGAAGTTTACAATATGACACAAATGCCAGAAGGTCCAGGTTTTTATGTTACAACAGGAGGTGGATGACGAGTTGAGTCCAGAGGAGCTGGATTTCGGAGGCGACTTGGACCTGACCGAGCTCGGGGTCTCTCTGCATGCCATGGAGGGGTGTAACCCCCCTCCGCTTACTATGCGGCTTGCGGGACGGGTCCGACAGGAGAAGGTGACCATCCTGGTGGACAGCGGGAGTACGCACAATATCATCCATCCGGATGTGGCACAGAAGATTGGACATTTGATTGACACTAGGGCTGTCTTCCAGGTCATGGTGGCTGATAGTAGCAAATTACAGTGCCAGGGTGTACTGAAGGGAGTGGAGGTTCAGATGCAGGGGTACGTCAGACGCACAGATGTCTATCTTTTACACATTCGGGGCTCAGACATGGTGCTGGGAGTTCAGTGGTTGCAGCAATTAAGGAGGGTCACCTTCGATTGGGACCAGATGACAATGGAGTTCTTGCAGAGTGGGAAGCAGTTCTGTTTGCGGGGTCTCACTTCTTCGTCGGTCAAGGAAATTTCTCTACGCAGTCTCCAACAGCTCGAGGAGGCGGGAAGTTTGATGGCGGTACTTTTGGGGGTGAGGACGGATGAGGTGGAGTCAGTTGAGGTGCTTATGCAGATGCAGGCTTTGGTAGAGCAGTACGCAGACATTTTCCAGGAGCCACGTACACTTCGCCTTCATGGTTTCGGGATCATCAGATTGTACGCAAGACAGAGACGGAGCCTCCCAATATCCGACCCTACAGGTACCCGCACATTCAGAAGGACGAGATTGAGCGCAACGTACGAGAGATGCTCGATGCATGCATCATAAGGCCGAGCACGAGTTCCTTCTCGGCTCTGATCATTCTAGTCAAGAAAAAGGATGGGTCTTGACGGTTTTGTGTAGATTACTATGCTATAAACAGTGCCACACTGAAGGATAAGTTTCTGATCCCGTTGATTGAGGAGCTGTTAGACGAGTTACATGGGGCGACAAGGTTCACCAAGCTTGATCTACGGTCTGGATATTACCAGATCCTCATGAAGGAGGAAGACATCCACAAGACAGCATTCAGAACTCATGACCGTCATTATGAATTCTTGGTGATGGCCAACGGGTTGACGGGTGGACCGTCCACCTTCCAAGCGAATATGAACGAGATCTTCAGGGACCTTCTTCGTCACTTCGTGCTCATCTTCTTCGATGATATCCTTATTTACAGTGCTACTTGGGAGGACCACTTGCGCCATGTTAACCAGGTATTCTCCATTTTACGCCAGCACCAGTTGTATGCTAAGAGATCGAAGTGTTCGTTTGGTCAAGAGGAAGTGAAGTATCTGGGGAACTTGGTCTCGGCCGCAGGGGTGAAAGCCGATCCTCGGAAGATTGAGAGCATGGTCTCTTGGCCGCGACCCCATACCCTTCGGGCTCTGCGGGGATTCTTGGGCCCTACCGGCTACTACCAGCGGTTCGTGCGTGATTACGGAAGATTGACAGGCCATTGACACAACTGTTACAGAAGGACGCTTTTTCTTGGCAGGATGAGGCTGAGACTGCTTTTCAGGCACTCAAGCGGGCTATGACGATGACTCCAGTCTTAGCACTCCCAGATTTTACCAAGGAGTTCGTCGTGGAGACGGACGCCTCCGGGGTGGGATTGGGTGTTGTGTTGATGTAGGAAGGGCGGTCGATTGCCTTTTACAGCAAGGCATTGACTCCAAGGACGTTGGGATTATCGGCTTATGAGAAAGAGATGTTGGCCGTCATCCATGCAGTGGGCCTCTGGCGACCGTACCTGTTGGGCCATCATTTCAAGATTCGGACAGATCATCAGAGTTTGAAGCACTTCTTGGACCAGCGGGTTTCCTCCCCCCTACAACAAAAGTGAGTCACCAAGCTTTTGGGGTACGACTACGAGATTGTTTACCGGCAAGGGAAGGACAATCGGTTTGCTGATGCCTTGTCTCGCTTGCCAGAGGGCACTCTAGCCCACATTTCTGCGCCTCAGCTGGATGCTATCGATGAGATTCAGGAGGAGGTCCAGCGGGACCCCGAGCTGCAGGCTATTGTGCAGGATCTACGGCAGGCGCGTGAGGAAGCTCCAGGCTATCATCTACAAAATGACCGGATATACTATCGGGGTCGGGTGGTCATACCCTCACAGTCGGCTTGGAGGAAGGTCATGATGCACGAGTTCCACTCGTCCCCGACGGGCGGCCACGCCGGTGTTCTCCGCACTCTTCAGCGGGCACGGGCCAATGTGTTTTGGAAGGGAATGCGACGGGATATTCAATTATTTGTTCAGCAGTGTGACGTGTGCCAGCGGCAGAAGTACGAGACCACCTCCCCGGCTGGGCTACTTACGCACTTGGAGATTCCGCACCAAATTTGGGATATCGTGTCCATGGATTTCATTGATGGCTTGCCTCGGTCTAAGGGCAAGACGGTCATTTTGGTGGTGGTTGACAAGTTGTCCAAATACGGACATTTCCTCGCCCTGAGCCATCCCTATACCGGCGAGTCTGTTACTGCTTTTTTCACTCGCGAGATTATTCGGCTTCAAGGCATCCCTCGGGCGATCATCTCGGATCACGATCCCACTTTTGTTGGCAATTTTTGGCGGGAACTCTTTCGTTTACAAGGGACCGCCCTGCGCTTCAGCACGGCTCACCATCCGCAAACGGACGGTCAGACTGAGGTATTGAATCGGGGCATAGAGACCTACCTCCGATGCTTCGTCGTGGACGAGCCGCGCGCGGGGACGAGTTGGTTGCATTGGGCTGAATACTGCTTCAACACTTCCTATCATTCAACCAGCAAGCTGACTCCCTTTGAGGTGGTCTACGGGCGTCCGCCTCCTTCTCTGAGCAGTTATGAGTCAAGTGGTACGACAGTGGCAGCAGCTGACCGAGCACTCCGTGACCGTGACCGCATGCTTGCTACCTTGCGAGAGAATCTCCGGACGGCACAGGATCGTATGAAGGCACAGGCGGACAGACATCACACCGAGCGGGAATTTCAGGTGGGGGACGAGGTTTTTCTCAAGCTCTGCCCCTATCGGCAGTTGTCCGTTGCACAGCGGACGAATCAGAAGTTGGCACCTTGTTATTATGGTCCATTTCGGATCACCCGGCGGGTGGGACCAGTTGTTTATATGTTGGCGCTGCCTGAAGGGTCCAGGATACATCCCACTTTTCACGTCTCCATGTTGAAGCAGAAGATTGGCGATACTGTCCAGGTCAGCCATTGTTTGTCAGAAGCTACTAGCGGGGGCGAGCTGCGCCCAATTCCTGACGACGTACTTTTGATCAAGTGGAAGCGTCGCGGCACGACGTACTGTCCTGAGCTACTGGTCAAGTGGAAGGGTCTCGGCGCAGAGCACAACACCTGGGTGGATTTGCTAGAGTTTCGGGAGCTCTACCCCGATTACCACCATGGGGACAAACTGGTTTTTGATGGGGAGGGGAATGTTACGCCCCCGGACGAGGCGCGGATATTTGGCCGGCAATACAGGCGGCGGATGAGGCGTGACGGAGGCGACAACGGGGCTGAACCAATTGGTTCGGCCCCCTCTTCATAAGTTTCGGCCCGGGGGGGGGGGTGAACCAAGTTGGTTCAGCCCCCATTTGGGCCGGCCGGCCCCCTTGGCCGACCGGCCCTGGGTCCGAGTATAAATATATCAGATCCCCTCTTTGGAGGGATATGAAAAGTATTATTCAGTATTTCCCTTTTCCTCCTTCCTCAACCCTAATTTCTCTAGTCACCACAGATCTTCTCTCTTCTCCTTTTTCTCCTTCTTAATAGAAGCCCAACTGGGCGACTTGTCTAGTTGCTCTGTTTGAGCTTTTTGTGCTTTCTTTTGTGAGGGGCATAACAGTCTTTTGTAGCCAATATATAAGGCAAATGTGTTGATGTTTTGAGGCAGAAAAGGTTTCAGAAAGTTGGAGAACAAGAACCAATCAGCTGTCTGATGTGGTCTCCCGACCTAGATCTGGTGATCGGGCCTGATGAAGATGAAGATCTCCAAGGCTTGGAAGAACCCGTCTTGGATCTGGTTGGTGTTATGGTTTGAGATGAGCGAAAAGAGAGAAGAAGAGAGGGGCAGAGAGATATATTAATGTATATTTGTACAAACATCAGGTTCGGAGGCTTAACGGGTCGGTTCGGAAACACGGATATCCGATACCCGTGGTAACTCCTAGGGATTGCCTATTTATACCCACATAAGGGAAACGGGTAGGAGATTCCACTTTGATCTCCATCCGAATGCTTCGAGTGACACTTTCATTCTCGAAGTAACTGCCCGGTCGCTCACATCTCGTAACCGTTCCGCCGCTCTGTTTTTTTCTTTCGATCGAGATCGGCGAATCAGACTCCGCCGCAGCTGTTTCGCTCGGATCGGAAAAAGGAAATAGGAAGAAGGAACTGCCACCTCTGTTCTCTGGTTTTTCCGCTGCCGCCTGGAATCGGAAAGGAAAAAAATCCCGCCGCCTGATTTCGGGAAGAAGGAGAAAGGGACTAGCCGCCGATGATAAGTTCAGGAAGGAGGAGAATACTGTCGTGTTTTTCCCGGAGTTCCGCCAGCCGCCGCTTTTTTCTGATCGGGAAAAGGAGATCACGATCTAGGTTTGTAGCCGATTTCGTCGCTGCTGGAATTTGTCCTCGCCGCTGAACGCGATTGGAAGAGAAGGAAAATTTCGCTGCCGGCTCTGTTGGTACAGCCTGCAGATCAGGAACAGGGGAAAAGCAATTAACAAAAAGAGTAACGCAGGATGCCGGGCTTCATTCTGATCTCCATCGTCGGCAATCTTGCAACCGACCAAGATCAGACTTCTCTGTTTGTTCTTGGAGGGGAGCAGTCTTGTTTACCTCTAGATCTAAGAATAATAGCAGTTGTTTTCTTCATTGTTGGCGAAGGAGGGTCTAGTTAAAGTTTTGGAGGAAGATCTAAGCCTACATGAGTGTTTTCATTCTTGACCTAGAGCTTCAGTTTTCAGCACGGAATGAAGGCACTATTCGGATCAAGACTTCAAGTTGTTTGCAACCTAGAGTTTCAATAGTTCCTTGACATTTAGCAAGAGTGTTTTGGCTCTCTGGAGAAAGATCAGAGAAAGTGTCAAAAGATGATGAAGGGGAATAATTTCTCCTCTCCGGTTCCAATGATAAAACTAGAGAAGTGCACAGCGACCGAGTTCAATGACTGGAAGCGAATACACAGTTTGGGATGAAGTACCTGAACGTGTTCTACACTGTTCAGTCCTATCGTGCTGACGTTATGTGAACTGACGATGAGACACAGTGGATCGCTGACGAGGACTTTTGCAGAGATTATTTGTTGAACCGTCCGTCCTCCCAGCCTGGCAAAGACGTACCTCAAGATGAAGACTGTCAAGGAGATATGAGAGGAACTGGAGGAGCACTTCAGGCAGGAAGAGGACCTGTCAAAAGCACAACTGGTGGATAAGTTTCATTTCTTCATGTTCGACGATGAGAAAGTCATGCTCTCTCAGGTATCGAAATTTGAAAACTTAGTTGATTCCTTGTACAGTGAAAATATTAGTCTACCAGATAGTTTTGTTGCGGGCACGATTGTTTACAAATTACCCTTCACGTGGTATATTTTCAAAATTGAAATGTACCGCAAGATGATGCAGGTTGGTCCGAATGACCTCAAACGCTTCATCCACATTGAGGATGAAAATAGGACCAAACACGCGTTAGAAGCTGTTAGCAAGCAAAAAACTGCGGCTAACATGATTACTAGCTCTAAACGAGTGTCACATTCTAAAAAGACCAAACCATCCCAGGTTGCAGGCCCGAATAAAAAGATTAAAAAATTTAAGGACAAATGTTTCAACTGCAACAAGTGCAGACACAGTGTATCTAATTGTAGACTCTCTAAAAGGGAAAGGATCAGAGCACCACAAGAAGGCAACCAGACCAATATGGTTAGCCTTGTTGAGCCATCCGACTTTGTTGTCATGATCGGAAATGCGAAGGCCAGCACTGAGTGGTACCTGGATTCGGCGGCAACGTGCCACGTTTGCAACAATCCTAATCTGATGACAGGACTCACTGCTGCAAGAGAGTCTGTGACGGTGACAAATGACGAGACAGCTGACAGGCTGAAGGTAGGGAACGCAACTCTGCTGCTATCCTCAGGTGAGACTTTAACTTTAAAGAACGTTAAATTCATTTTTTCATTAGCTGTTAATTTAGTGTGTATAAGTTTGTTTTGTGATGCTGATATGTCGTTTACTTTTTGTAGCGGTAGAGTAATACTGTCAGTTAACTTTTACTATTTGTATATGCATACGTACAAAATAGGATGTACCGACTAAATCTAGCAAATGAGTTAGTTGAATAAGTTCAAACAAACTTAGTTAGTCCTAAGACTCTACATGAGAGAGTAGGATATGTAAACTATAGAAAAATGTTCCAAATAGCTAGAATTCACCATATCACATTAGACACTAAAAACCAACCTAAGAAATGTGAAGTGTGTGCTCAGACTAATATCACTAGGAAACCTATTAGTGCGGTTACTAGGATCACAACACCCTTAGAGCTTATACATTCTGACATTTGTGACTTTAAAAGTTTTGTCATCAAAGTAGGAAGGAAGTATATGATCACATTCATAGATGACTGCTATAAGTTCTGTCACATTTATCTTCTTAAAAATAAAGATAAAGCATTTGAAAATTTCTATTTTTCAAAATCAAGGTAAAAAACCAACTAGACATGGAGATAAAAAGGTTCAGAAGTGATAGAGGAGAAGAATACGTGTCTAGTGAGTTCAGGTGTTTCTTTGCTTCTCAAGGAATCATAACATAAACCACTGCTCTTTACTCACCCCAATCAAATGGTATAGCCGAGAGGAAAAATAGAACGTTAACAGAGATGTTAAATTCTATGATACTCACTGCTAGCATGTCTACTGCATATTGGGGAGAAGCATTTTTAACTGCAAATCACATTCTGAACAAAGTCTTTCATGCGAAGTTAAATGTCACACCCTACGAGTTTTGATTTAAGAGACTCTCGTTTATAGCTAGACTTAAGACCTGAGGCTGTAT
This sequence comes from Platanthera guangdongensis, assembly GCA_039583875.1. Classification (NCBI taxonomy): domain Eukaryota; kingdom Viridiplantae; phylum Streptophyta; class Magnoliopsida; order Asparagales; family Orchidaceae; genus Platanthera; species Platanthera guangdongensis. The sequence goes on from CM077153.1 coordinate 284,278,457, forward strand.
AACCTATGTTAGGGTTTCCGACCCTAGAAGGTCTAAGCTTGTACCTAGGACCAATACGTGTGTCTACTTAGGTTGTGCTGAGGATAGTGTTGCAGATAGATTTTTAGATATTTCTAACATCATCATTATAAAATCTAGAGATGCAGTGTTTTTTGAAGATAAATTTCTCAAGGCAACAACCTGACACTCCCAGATATGCAAAAAATTACTACCGAGGAAGATCCTGAATCAGTACCGAGCACCTCCTATTCAGTTCTAGTAGATCATAGTGGCCTAGAGTCTAGAAGGACTTCAGTGAGAGAGAACTCCTACAACCTTCAGTAGTGATTTTGTCACTTACCACGTCGAGCCTGATCCATCTACCTATAAGAAAGCAATTAGATCAAGGGATTCACCACTCTGCAAAGAAGCCATAGATGAAAAAATAAACTCTCTACTTCAGAACAACACCTGAAAGTTAGTTGATAAGCAAAAATGAGCTAAAACTATAGAGTGTAAGTGAGTTCTGAAAAAGAAACTCAATCCTGATGGTAACGTAGCTAAGTATAAAGCACATCTGGTGGCTAAAGGTTTCACACAAATTTGTGAGGTGAATTACTTTGATGTATATTCACTAGCGTGTCACTTAACAACCATTAGCATTTTACTTGTTATTACGACTATTGAGAACTTTATTGTTCATCAAAAACTATGTTCTTGAACGGAGATCTGACCGAAGAGATATACATGAGTCAACCTGAAGGCTTCATAGTAAAAGGTCACGAAAATAAGGTCTGTAAGTTAATTAAGTCACTATACAGACAAATACAAGCACCAAAATTGTGTCATGAGAAGTTTGACTATAGTGTAAATAACATGAGATTCATGTCGAGTCTCTTTGATAAATGTCTTTACATACGCCATATATCAAATAAAGTCGCTATAATATGTATGTATGTGAATGATATGTTGATTCTTGGTTTTGATCAATCTGAAGTGGATGACGTTAAGTCAGGACTAATGAAAAAGTTTAGCATTAAAGACATCGGTGTAGCTGAGACTTTACTAGACATGCAAGTGAGCTTTGGGAAAAATGACATTTTCATATGTCAAAGCCACTACATAAAATTCATGTTGGATATGTGGGGATACAGTGAAAGTAGAGCATTAGAGACACCATACGATTATAACAACCGCTTAAAGCTCAATAAAGGAGCTGCGGTTAGACAGTTAGATTATGTTAAACTGATTGGTATTCTCATATATGTTATGGTCTGCACTAGACCTGACATAACATTTACGGTCGGCATGTTGAGTAGATTCACAAGTAATTCTAGCCAAGACCATTGGGATACCCTCGATAGGCTAATGTGATACTTAAATCATACCCAAAAGTATGTTTTATGTTACCATGGTCATCGTCCAGTCCTGAAAGGATATTTTGATGCATCATGGTGCTCAGAACTAAACGACAGCAAGTCCACTAGTTGATTTATATTCAAACTATGAAAAACAGCTGTAGCATGAAAGTCCAAGAGGCAATCATGTATTGCACTATCTTCTATAAAATCCGAACTCCACGCTCTAGCTTCAGCAGGAGAAGAAGCAAAGTGGATAAGAGATTTGGTGATGGACATTCTACTGTCGAGCCTGAAATTGAGTTCTGTTGCAGTTTACTGCGACAATCAGACTACCAAAACGATTGCTACGAACACTTTGTTCAATAGCAAAAGAAGGCAACTACGGATGAAACAAGCATGTCGACCTCTCTTACGAGTCAAGGGATTGTGAACCTCATTGATGTGAGATCGAAAGATAATGCTGCAGACGGCTTGACAAAAAGCTTAAATAGAGCTCTCACAATCAAAACATCGTGGGAGATGAGTTTAAAGTTCATAGAAATATGAAACTCTCCTCTTATGTTTATGTTTTAATGGTAAGAGTCTATAGCTGCAACATTCAAGCATCTAATACAGACTGAAAACCACAAATAATTTCTTAATGAAAACTCAAGATGATTGTATGATAGTCATTCCACATTTGATGACTTAACATCTTTCTCATTGTAAGTTGATTTGAGAATTATTCAACTGAGAATAGAAAGTCGTTGTACGAGTTAATGTAACATTAGTGATCATAGCACATTATTCCACATTTGATAATGTTGCAAATGACGGTGTGTCAAGTCATATGATAAGATACATGGTGATCACTAATGAGTAAGATAACAATGTGTGATTTATTAAAATCATAACTTGACTGGTCCTTCTGAGACTAGATAGAGATGCTGACAATGTTACTTCACTACTGCTACAAGTACTAAGCTCATTTAGATAGAGCTAGCTTACTTTGATACGTTACTGCATATGTTTATAAATTCATAGAGTCTAACTCATGAAATTTTTTGTAGACACTGGTGAAGATGCGAGAGAGAAAGTAGATTTTGACTTGGATGATGATGATCTACTATCTGAGTAGAATTGTTACATGTTTTGATCCATTATTATTTTTTGTTTTTCAGACTTATTTATTTCTGAATAACACATTATATCTGGATGTTTATGTTACTATTTTTTGGTAAACTCCTATCTTGCTTAACTGTACTAACTCTTATGAAAATGTGTAAAGTCGAAAACTTGTTCTTTTAGTACTATTACTTTCTGCACTCCGAGACGTACACGTTATTTGTCATAAATATAGGAGGAGATTGTTAATGTATATTTGGACAAATATCGGGTTCGGAGGGTTAACGGGTCGGTTCGGATACATGTATATCTGATACCCATAGTAACACCTAGGAATTGTCTATTTATACCCACCTAGGGACAACCAGTAGGATATTCCAGTTTGATCACCATCCGGATGCTTCGAGCGACACTTTCAAGATAGAGAGGAGAAAAAGAGGAAGGGAGACGGGCTCCGTTTGGGGGGGGGGGGCTTATTTTCATCGATCAAGCGGTTACAACCGCATGAACTGGACCGTAATTAAGGTCTGGTTCATGTTGTCATAACCGCTTGACCGGTGGAAATAAGTGCCCCCAAACGGAGCAAACCAGAGAAGGGGGAGGGGAGGGCTACCTGGTCGCTCAGTCGCTGGATTCGGCGGAAGCCGAATGGCGGGCTCCTAGGGCTTTCGTTGGGAGGGTTAGGGAGAAGGAGAGAATTAGAGAGAGAGGCAAGATAGGAATAATTCATTTCATGCTCAAGTCCAAAGTCCAATCCGGTTCATAACCAGGTCCCACAAACGCATCCACCACTTGCGCTTAAACATGCGGGTCAATTAAAAACAACAATACAAAATAAAATGTAAAACATAACGCAGTCAACAAAATAGTCGAGCCCCCCTCATGCGGACATGGACAATGGTCGGTGATAATAGGTGTGGCCCCCATGCGGATCGTCATGTGTCGTAATATCACCGTCCTTGTCAGAAGACAGCTTGTCCTCAAGCTGGGGTGGAATGTCGACTAGAGGCGCAGGTGGTGGAGGTCCCACAAACAACTTGAGCTATGAAATGTGAAAGACATCATGAATCCGGGACCCCAGGGGTAAGCCGATGCGGTAGAAACATCCCCAATGCGCTCTATGATCTTGAAAGGGCCAAAGAACTTGGGCCCCAACTTGTTGTAGGCCGGTCGAATAGCGGACACTTGGCGGAAAGGGCTGCGTCGCACCCACACTCAATCCCCCACGACAAGGGTGAGATCGCGATTTCCCTGATTGTAAGCAACTTCCATACGTTGTTGCTCCTGGAAAAGACGGTTCCGGGCTGCATGCAGAAATTTGTCTCGATCTTCCAATTCACGGTCAACGGTCGTCACGCGGGCCGATCCTCCCGTATAGGACAAGGGGGGGGAGGTTCCCGACCATAGATGTGGCGAAACAGGGTGGTCTGCAGCGCGGTGTGATAAGTTGTGTTGTAAAAATATTCGATCCAATGGAGCAAGCGCGACAAATCACGGGGTCGGTCGCTGATAACACACCGCAAGTACATGCCCAAAGTGCGGTTGACCACTTTGGTTTGCCCATCGAACTGAGGGTGGTATGTCGAAGAGAAGGCAAGCTTGGTACCGCTAAGGGCATACAACTCTCTCCAAAAGTGACTGGCAAACAACTTATCTCGGTCCGAGACAAGAGTTTTTGGCATGTCATGTAACCAAAAGATTTCCTGGAAGAAAACCTGTGCCACATTCTAGGCAATGAGAGGCCGAGCTAATGCGATAAAATGGGCTCCCTTCGAGAACCTGTCCACCACCACCATCAAGATGGACTTCCCGCGAACAGAGGGCAGCCCTTCCACAAAGTCCATGGAGAGATCCACCCAAATCTGTGTTGGCACCGACAAGGGCTGAAGTAAACCGGTCGGGAGGAGATGGTCGGCCTTGTTCTGTTGACACACGACGCAGTTAGCAATGAAATCATGGACGTGCTTGCGCATTCCCTTCCAAAAGAATTCCAAACGGAGGCGTTGGAGAGTGCGGAGAACGCCTTCGTGACTGCGTGAATGGACGTCCTCTATAATGGTCGGGATGAGAGGAGACGGCCCTGTCCACATACATCCGAGTGTGGTAGAAAATCAAACCGTGTCGCGTTGTCCATTATCGATAAGTGAGCCCCTGTTACGCTCGATGAAGGAGCTCGGACAAACTGGGAGACGTGCGGATCTCCTGACGCAACATGGATAGAAGATCCGCAGTATGAAAAGAAATGCCAAGGATGGCGGCATTTGTTGAAGTGACCCGATGGGATAGTGCGTATGCGGCGCGGTGGAGCGCCCCGACCTTGTGTTCCACCTAAAAATCGAAGTCGAGTGGTTTGCTCACCCACCGTTCACTGCATCGCTCCTCTGCTTCCGTGCTCTCCCAGGATGCTCTGGTGCTCCTGCCAACGCCCCTGCAGATATATCTTCCTCTGACTGGTTATTTGACTATGGAGCCTCTGTTCACATGACCCATAATGTCACCCACAACTTGTCCTGTCAGCCCGTCTCGTCATCCCTTAGTGTTATGGTAGCAGATGACATTATTCTCTCTTGCACCAACCGTAACCTCCTTCACACCACCCATTTTCATATTCATGATGTGGCGTACATACCCAAGTTATCCATGAACCTTAAATTAGTCAGTCAACTCACGTCTAACAGTCGTCTTGTTATTTTGGATGAGTTTGCTTATCATGTGCAGGATCGTCTGATAGGGACACTTCATGGAGTTGGTCGTCGTCGTAGCAGGGTATACGTCCTTGATCGTCTTCATCTTTCATCCACTCCATCATTACTAGCGGTCTCATCCTTTTGTCTTCCTTATGTAGGCTTCTCACAGTAGCATCACCGATTTGGTCATCCTGGTGGTTTATGTCTTTTGTCCCTCATCAGTACTGATCTCTTTGGTCGTGTTTCTGTTGATAGGCCTCACTCTTGCACGGGTTGTAAGCTTGGTAAACAACTACAACTTCTCTATCAATCTAGTGAGTCGAGGTCTTGACATCCTTTTGATTTAGTTCATTCAGGTGTATGGGTCCCGCACATTTTGTATCAAAGGGCAGACATCGGTACTATGTTATATTTGTTGATGATTACTCTCGTTATTGTTGGATTTATTTTTTGCACTCTCGTTCTGACTTCTTCCATATTTATGTTACTTTTTCTACTATGGTGCACACTCAGTTCTCTACTTCAATACGTATTTTTTATTCCGACTCCGTGGGGGAGTGCCTTTCTCATGCTTTTTGTGATCTGTTAGCTAGTAGCTACCCACGACACTCTACCTCGACTTGCATGTCTCGGTGCCCATGCTCAGAATGGTACCGCTGAAAGAAAGCATCGTCACATCATTGAGATAATCCACACTCTTCTCATCTTCTCACAAGTTTCTCCTCATTTTTGGGCTGAGGTTGTCTCCACTGCTGTCTAATTTATTAATTTGCAGCCCTCCACTTTTCTTCAAGGTCAGTGTCTTGATAAGTGTTTGTACGCTCTACTGTACCCATCTGTGTGTTTTTGGATGTCAGTGTTATGTTTTTCTTCTTCTTCCACTTGAGCGTACCAAGCTCTCTGCTCAATCTGTATCTTGTGTCTTTCTTGAATACAGTAATGAGCACAATGGCTATCGATGTTATGATCATGTTGTACGTTGACTTCATATCCCACGTGATCTCACCTTTGACGAGTCTCACTCTTTCTTTGTGTCATATGTCCCCTCAACCTCGCACTCGTCTGGGACCCCCTCTGATGTGGAGTTTCTCACCCTTCCCATACCTCCGTCGTGGCTAGCTAGTAGCTACCCACGACACTCTACCTCGGCTTGAATGTCCTGACGCCCATGCTTAGAATGGTACCGCTGAAAGAAAGCATCGTCACATCATTGAGATAACCCACACTCTTCTTATCTCCTCACATGTTCCTCCTCATTTTTGGGCTGAGGTTGTCTCCAATGTTGTCTATCTTGTTATTTGCAGCCCTCCACTTTTCTTCAAGGTCAGTGTCTTGATGAGTGTTTGTACTCTCTACGATACTCATCTGCGTGTTTTTGGATGTCGGTGTTATATTTTTATTCTTCTTCCACTTGAGCGTACCAAACTCTCTGCTCAATCTGTATCTTGTGGTCAGTGTCTTGATGAGTGTTTGTACTCTCTACTATACTCATCTGCGTGTTTTTGGATGTCGGTGTTATATTTTTATTCTTCTTCCACTTGAGCGTACCAAACTCTCTGTTCAATCTGTATCTTGTGTCTTTCTTGGATACAGTACTGAGCACAATAACTATCGATGTTATGATCCTGTTGTACGTTGACTTCGTATCTCACGTGATCTCACATTTGACGAGTCTCACTCTTTCTTTGTGTCTTATGTCCCCTCGACCTCGCACTCATTTGTGACCCCCTCTGATGTGGAGTTTCTCACCCTTCCCATACATCTGCCGCATGTCTTCTCATCTTCACTGGTATGTTCACCCCCTTTCCCCTTGATGTCGTCTACGTCATCTCCGATTCTATAGGCTCACCTTCTCACTCCTACTCTTTGCCTCCCACTTCTCCCTTTGACGCGCTCGCTTTCATATCACTACACTTGACGTCCTCCTCTTGTTCCCTCGTCTCCAGTGCCCCCAGACTCGGTGTCTGCCTCCTCCAACGAGTTTCTTGTGGACGATCCTCCTGTGCGTCGCAACCCACCTCGTGAGCGACGTCCTCCAGACCGCCTTAGCCTTGTGTTGAAGTTGGTGACCGGGCGGTCTGGCGGTCTGTCTTGGCGGGTTGAAGACCGCGCGGTCTGGCGGTTTGTCTCAGCCGGCTTGGAGACCGGGCGGTCTAGCGATCTTCCCTGGCGATCTCTCTTCTTCTCTTGTGGTAGCCGTGCGGTTAGCCCTTCTGTCTAACCGCGCGGATTGTGCGGTTTATTTTGTATAGTCTGCTTAGTCCTATACATTTTTAGTCCTACATCTCTTATTTGTATTCTCTCATCTCTCCTCCATTCTATATAAGGGAGGGCATACCTTTGTAATAGATATCTTTTTTGGATAATAAAGTTTCAATTATTCAAAACTCTATCCGTTTGTTACTGCATGTTTCGCTACTTCTAACATGGTATCAGAGCACACGGTCTTTTCCTCCTGATTGTGTGCGCTCTCTGCTTCTCGCCGCTTGTTTCTTCTTCTCGCGACCTGTCTTCGCGGCTTGTCCTCTCTTCCGCCCGCTACTCTGTTCGCGCGGCTTGTTGCTTCTCTTCTCTTGCTGCTCTTCGTCGCCGCGACCGGTTTGGTTGTCGCAGTGACCTGTTCCCTTCTAGCCGCCTGTTTTCCCCTAGCTGCGCGGCCTGCTTCTGTTCGCCCAGCTTGCGACTTGTTGTTGTCGCTGCTGCTTCTTGCTTCCTCTTCTCTTCTGTTCGCTCGAACTTTTCAGTCCGCGCGACCTCTTCCCCGCTGTGCCTTGGTCTGTCTCCTGACCGCTCGTGTCCCCGCGGCTTTCTCTCTGTTCGCGCGGATTCTTCCTTGGTTGAGCGGCCTCTCTTTCTTCCTTTAGCCGCTCCTGCTTTTTAGTCGTCGCGACCTCCTGTTCAGTCGCGCGGCTTGTGCTTCCCTCTTCTTCCCCTTTTGCCTTGCTCTGCACCTTGGTCGTGGCCCTTCTTGCCGTTGGTGTGCTGTTACCGAGACCGCTGCAGTTTTTTTTTCCTCCCTTCATGGCTTTCATATCCTCCTCCAAGACATTCGCCTCGGTTGTCACGTCTTCTGGTCGTGCCCACGTTGTTACTCAAGGACAATGGTTGATCGACACTGGTGCTACAAATCATATGACCGGCAATCTCCAGTGTTTCTCTCTCCTCGACAAACATGATCGGTTGCCCCCGGTTATTCTCGCTGACGGCTCTTCATCATCAGTTCATGGGACGGGGATAGTTCATGTCACTCCGTCTCTTCACTTGGCGGATACTCTATACGTGCCCCAGTTCTCGTGCAACTTATTATCTGTTACCTCTCTATGCAAGCAATTACGGTGTTCTGTCACATTTATTTCTACTTCTTGCTCTTTTCAGGATCCGGACTCCCAACGGACGATTGCTACTGGGACTGAGAGTGGCGGCCTCTACTTCTTGGACAACATTTCTGCTTTTTCCACCTTCTCCTCCACCTCCACAGATATTCTCCAATGACATCTCCGCCTTGGTCATGCTCCTCCACGTCTTCTTCGTCAACTTCTGCCCCACCTTCCTCCACAAAGTCCTCCGCTCAACTGTGAGGCCTGTCAGCTTGGCAAGCATCACCGCTCCTCCTTCCATCCAAAGCACGTTCGTGGCTCTACCCGTCCGTTTGATCTTATCCACTCCGATATTTGGGGTCCTTCTCCTACTCTTACCATTGGTCGGGGTAGTTTCATATTTTGTCACGTTCATTGATGATTTCTCTCGCTGTACGTGGGTGTATCTATTAAAAGATCGCTCCGAATTATTCTCTGTATGGACGTCCTTCTATCTCATGATCAAAACTCAGTTTGGTGTTTCTATCAAAGTTTTCCGATCTGATAATGCCCAAGAATATATCAGTCATGACTTTTCTACCTTCTGCATGTAACATGGAGATTATTCATCAAACTAGTTGTGTCTATACTTCACAACAAAATGGTGTGGCCGAACGCAAAAACCGTCACCTCCTCGATGTCGCTCGCACCTTGATGACCCAGATGCATGTTCCTCGCTCCTATTGGGGCTATGTTGTTCTCCTTGCCTACTACCTTATCAATCGCATTCCCTCCACGGTTCTCCACGGCAAAACCCCGTTCTCCATTCTGTATCCGGACAAGGAGCTGTTTCCTCTCCCTCTCCAAATCTTTGGATGCACTGCCTTTGTGCATACCCCTTCTGCCACCCGTGATAAGCTCTCCCCTCGCTCCACTAAATGTGTCTTTCTGGGGTACTCCACCACTCAGAAAGGCTATTGTTGCTTTGATCCCGTCCTTCGTAAGCAGTTCGTCTCTGCTGACGTCACCTTCTTCGAGAATACCTCCTACTTCTCGGATGACTCCTCTGCTCTTCTCCCCGCTTCTAATTCTCCTGTCGTTCCCTTCGTTCCCTCGCCTCCTACTACAATCTCCACCCCTACACCGTCTCCATCCCCTCCTCTCCCTCCACCTCTCTCTCTCCCTTCTTCCCCACCCTCTCCCTCCTCTCCGCACCATCCGGGTCCTTCTCTCTGTGGCGGTCAATCGGGATTGACCGATTTCTCAGCTGGATGTCAAGAATGTCTTCCTTTATGGTGATCTTCACGAGGCAGTTTACATGAAGCAACCTCCTGGGTATGTTGCTCCGGGGGAGACACGAGTATGCCGGCTGCAGAAGGCAACTTATGGCCTCAAGCAGAGCCCTCGAGCTTGGTTTGACAAGTTCAGCGGCATCGTGGCGGCTGTTGGTTTTGCGCGAAGCTCTGCTGATCACTCTCTCTTTATTCGCAAAACTCCCTCGGGGCTGGTTGTTCTTGCTGTGTACGTCGATGATATTCTTCTCACTGGTGATGACCAGGAAGGGGTTGCCCTGACAAAGCGACATCTTCGCCAACATCTGATCACGAAAGATATGGGCTCTCCAAAGTACTTTCTGGGGATCGAAATCTCTCAGAAGCCCGACTCCTTAGTTCTCTCTCAGCGTAAGTATGCCCTTGATCTTTTAAAAGAGGCAAGGTTGACTGGAGCAAAACCTGCCCGATGCCCCATGGCACCTGGAGAAGACAAAACCTGGACAGATGATTCGCCTCCTCTTTCAGATAGTTCACAGTACAGGCGTCTGGTTGGTAAGCTCATATATCTCACAGTGACCAGGCCCGACATTTCCTATGCTGTGGGCAAGGTGAGTCAATTCATGCAAGCTCCTAGTGAATGTCATCTACAGTCCGCCTTGCGGATCTTGGAGTATGTCAAAGCAGCGCCTGGGAAAGGATTACTTTTTCAGAAGAATGGTCATCTGAGGATTGAAGCCTACTCAGATGCAAGTTATGCTGATGACAAAGGGGATCGCAAGTCAACCTCAGGTTTTTGCACCTTTATTGGGGGAAATCTGGTGAGCTGGAAGAGCAAGAAGCAGTCTGTTATCTCCAGGTCCAGTAAGCTGAGTATCGCAGTATGGCGTCAACCACTTGTGAGTTAAAATGGTTGCGGGCTCTCATGCTAGATTTAGGAGAGGTATACAACCATCCTCTACCTATGTTCTGTGATAACAAGGCAGCCATATACATCTCCAAAAATCCGGTCTTCCATGAAAGAACAAAGCACATTGAGGTCGACTGTCATTTCATTCGTGAAGAGATCTTAAAGGAACAAATTTGCACTCCCTTTGTTACTTCTGATAGAGAGCTGGCTGACATCTTCACCAAGCCAGTTTCCGCCTCGTTTCTTCATGTTTGCGACAAGCTGAGCATGATCGATATATATGCTCCAGCTTGAGGGGGAGTGTTGAAGTTGGTGACCGGGCGGTCTGGCGGTCTGTCTTGGCGGGTTGAAGACCGCGCGGTCTGGCGGTTTGTCTCAGCCGGCTTGGAGACCGGGCGGTCTAGCGATCTTCCCTGGCGATCTCTCTTCTTCTCTTGTGGTAGCCGTGCGGTTAGCCCTTCTGTCTAACCGCGCGGCTTGTGCGGTTTATTTTGTATAGTCCGCTTAGTCCTGTACATTTTTAGTCCCACATCTCTTATTTGTATTCTCTCATCTCTCCTCCATTCTATAAAATGGAGGGCATACCTTTGTAATAGATATCTTTTTTGGATAATAAAGTTTCAATTATTCAAAACTCTATCCGTTTGTTACTGCATATTCGCTACTTCTAACACCTTGCTACACTACCGCTGTACCTACTTGCCCTTCCTGCTACTGCCTGCAGTACTCCAGAGTCCAGAGCCGACTTCCTACATCGAGACTGCCCAGATACCTAAGTGGCAGGTTGTTATTTCTGCTGAATTGGAGGCACTTGAGCACACTCGTACATGAAACTTTGTTCCTCTTCCACTTGACACTGTTATAATTACTTGCAAGTGGTTCTTCAAGGTCAAGGCTCGCTCCAATGGATCTGTAGAGAGGTACAAGGCTAGGCTAGTTGCTCGTGATTTTCAACAGGAACAGGGGAGAGATTATGACGAGACCTTTGCTCCAGTCGCTCATATGACTATGTTTTGGACCCTTATTGCAGTTGCAGCTGTTCGTCACTGGTCTGTCTCATCTCGACATGAAGAATACATATCTTCACGATGATCTTCAGTAGAAGGTATACATGCTTCCTTCTCCCTTTCTATCTTCTCCTCCAGGCCTTGTCTGCCGCTTCGAGGCGAGCCCACTATGGGCTCAAGCAGGCGCCCCGCCCACGTTTTAACTCAGCCATTACAGCCGTCAGTTTCCGATCAAGTCCACATGATCCAGCTCTGTTTGTACACTGCTCCTCTTGTGGTCGCGTGGTCGGACCTTTTTGTTACTTTATGTGGATGAAATGATCATTACTGACGATGATCCTTCTCATGTGGCTTTCGTCAATCATCACCTTCAGCAGCAGTTTCAGATGATTGACCTTGGACAGATGAGCTACTTTTTGGGTCATGAGGTCAGCTCTAGAGACCGCGGTTTTCAGCTCTCTCAGCAGTGTTATACATCTGATCTCTTAACTTGGGTCACTCTCTCTGACTCTCGTACAGTGGACACCCTTATGGAGCTTCACCTTCAACTACATCCGGATGATGGGGTTCCGCTCTCTGATCCTACTCGTTACCGTCACCTCTTTGGGAGTCTTGTCTACCTCATTATTACTTGACCTGACATTGCTCGCGTTGTTCATGTGTTGAGTCAGTTTATTAGCGCGCACACCTCTGTGCATTATGGTCACCTGCTGCAGCTCCTGCGCTATCTTCGGACGATGACTTCTCGTGGTCTTGTCTTCTCCAGCGATAGTTTCCTACAGCTTCGCGCTTACTCGAATGCTACCTGAGCTAGTGATCCTGTTGGTCGTCATTCTGTCACTGGTTTCTGTCTGTTTTTGGGTTCTTCACTCATTACATGGAAGTCCAAGAAACAGACTGGTATTTCTCATTCCAGCAGAGAGGCTGAGCTTCGGACCATGGCTACCACCGTTGATGTAAACTCGAATCAAGGCTTATAAAATAACTGATTTTTTAGCAAAAATAATATTTATTTGTTATAAAATAGCATGTTGGATTTGAAGTTAAATATTTATTTTAAATTTCAAAGGGACCGAGCGGGCCAAAATCGAGCTTTCGCGCCAAATTATTCTCTACGTCCGAACTTCGGGATAACCGTCAAATATTATTTGAGAGAAAACTCTTTGCGTGTTTTCGATTTGAATCGCCGCGAGACGTGTAATTCCACTAGCAAGCAATCACAAGTAAATTTATGAAATACGGTAATCAAACGATTTGAACGTTCGGGACAAGCTCTTAATTATTTAAATGTCGCATAAATTTAAATCTAACTAATTCGAGCAAAGAGTGAGCATCGTTACCACAAGAGACTCAGTCGAATCAAATCCGTAGGCGAGGTCAAACTGGAGTTCGGCCGGCCTGAACTGGCGATGTCAAACTGGAGGTCAACCTGGAGGTCACTCATTACATGGAAGTCCAAGAAACAGACTGGTATTTCTCATTCCAGCAGAGAGGCTGAGCTTCGGACCATGGCTACCACCGTTGATGTAAACTCGAATCAAGGCTTATAAAATAACTGATTTTTTAGCAAAAATAATATTTATTTGTTATAAAATAGCATGTTGGATTTGAAGTTAAATATTTATTTTAAATTTCAAAGGGACCGAGCGGGCCAAAATCGAGCTTTCGCGCCAAATTATTCTCTACGTTCGAACTTCGGGATAACCGTCAAATATTATTTGAGAGAAAACTCTTTGCGTGTTTTCGATTTGAATCGCCGCGAGACGCGTAATTCCACTAGCAAGCAATCACAAGTAAATTTATGAAATACGGTAATCAAACGATTTGAACGTTCGGGACAAACTCTTAATTATTTAAATGTCGCATAAATTTAAATCTAACTAATTCGAGCAAAGAGTGAGCATTGTTACCACAAGAGACTCAGTCGAATCAAATTCGTAGGCGAGGTCAAACTGGAGTTCGGCCGGTCCGAACTGGCGATGTCGGGCATGTCTTCTACCGGGAGGATGTCTGGAACCCAACGGCCAAGCCCCTTGTGGTGGCGGATGAAAAGGCTGGTGCAGGTACTTGACGGAATTAACAGCTTGGGTCGACGGCGAGTTCCTGGCGTTGACGACGGAGGACATAGAGGGGTAGGCGGCCCGCCGGAAAAGATGTCGCAGTCGATGGAGGGGCTGGAGGCCTTTCCGCTATCTTGGCGGGTTCGATCAGCGGTTGAAAACAACAGGCCGGCGTCGACGGCTTGCACAGCGGCGGAGGGAGACTGGCTCGCCGGCGAGGAAGAGAGCAGTGGTGGTGAAGGACTCGTTGTTGAAGTCGACGGGAGCTCCGACGCAGAGGCGGACGCGAGATTGACGGGGACGGGTGGTACCGGCAAGGCAGAAATCGATTAAACAAATCGATTCTGCTGCCCGGGTTCCCTCTTCTGTACAACCGGTTAACCTTAAATACTGATATTCTCTAGTTTTTTTTTAAATCTTTCCAAAAGTATAGCCAGTCAAATTAAGAATAGAATAGCCGGACAAATCTTTCCTAAGGTAAAGACTTGCCAATTGAAATTGACTGTGCATGGCCAATGGAATTGTTTTCCAAAACTTTCCAACTTCATAATTTCCAAATAAGATCATCCCAATAAACTGTTTTCCAAAAGTTGTAAATCTTTAAATTATTTCCAAAGTTTTTTTTGAATTTTAAATCTAAATTAATACTTTTAAAATAATTTTAAGCTTTCCCGTTACGTCCTAGCTACCAGAATTACCATACCTATTTATTAAAAGGCTCGTCGGACGGTCAACCAAACGAGCAGAGCAGTTTCAAACAAATAGGAGTACGATAAAGGAAATACATGAAAAAATAAATGCATAAATAAAATGCGTGACGCATAGCGACGCCTTGCAGTAATTGAGGTGACAGGGGATGCATCAACCGTCAAGGATATTATTGGCTTTGTTGGGTTCTTGAGGACCTTGATGTCTCCTCTCCAGATCTCAGTCTACTCTATTGCGACAACACCGGTGCGATTTAGAATACTCTAAACCTGGTGAAACACTCTCTCCAAGCATATCGGGGTAGATGTCTTCTTCCTCTATGAGCATTATGGTCGTAGCACTCTTGTTTCCTCCTTTGTTCCCTCAGAGCAGCAGATTGCAGATTTGATGACTAAGGCTCTGTTTGGGACAGCTCTAGCGGATTGAAAAGCTGCTGTCCGGATAGAGCTATTTTAAAATAGATCTCTGGGGAGCAGTTTTGAAAAGTTGCAGGGTGTTTGGGTGTTCTGTGCAGAAGTGCGCTTTGAAGAGCGATTTTCTATTTTTAGCTGTTTGGAGAAACAACTTTTGGAAGCTGTTTCGACCCTTCTTTGCTAAAGTGTGTGGTGGGCTGATTCCCCAAACCAATCTCTTTTATGCAAAGATCACAAAATAACATCACTTCACCTGATTCCCAACTCGCTACGATTCCTCCTTCCTTCCTTTGGAACAAATCAAATGTGCGTTCTAAGAAAGATAGTTATGTTCATAGCATCTTCAATCCAAATTTCGTTTAGCTCAAAGGGTATTCATGATAACTTGAAATTATTAAAGTTAAGCAACCCATGTGAGGCTGCAGCTAAATGGGGGGAATCTGAGAGAACTCAAGCATGTTCTATTTCTTTATAATTTCAAACTTAAATCCTAAAAATTAGCCAGACATTGGATGGTTAAAGATGTACTCAATGGCAAGGATGTACTTCCATGTCAGGGAAGTGGGAATCTGTAGTTACCTGAAACCGCTTAACCCTGATAAATCAGTGCCATAGATCTAGAATGCAAGATATGAGATCAGATTTTTATGGTTCTGGGAAGACCTTGGAGGGATCGAGTTTTGGGAAGATCTTCACGACGGCGAGGACACGGTCAGCAATCTCCTCCCGTACGAGATGATCGCCTCCATGAGAAGACAGATCTCGCCTTCGGCCATGGAGTGGAAACCATAACGCGGAGATCGGCTGGTATAGATCAGAAGCTCGGTTGGGGAGACGGATGCGGCGAAGGATCGCCAGACGCAGCGCCGGTGTCATCTCGATCGGTAGCACGACGGGATGGGATGCGCTAATTAAGAGATAATTTTAGCGAAATTTCAGGCGCGATTTGTCGACCGCTGAACGCGGGGGATGGGGGGGGGGGGGTCGGAAAAGAGCTCTGGGAGCTGCTCTTCGAAACGCGATTTCATTAAAGAGTTGTCCCAAACAGCGGCAATAACAGCTCTGGCGACTGGGAAAGAACTTCTCCAGCCGCCAGAGCTCTCTCAAACAGACCCTAAGTCGCAGACGAGGACCCAACATGCTTACCTACAGTCCAAACTCTCGGTGTATGATTCCCCGTGAGTTTGTGTGTGTGTGTGGGGGGGGGGGGTTAGACATAGTGTACACTCTGTATGGTTGAGTTAACTTAGGCTCACCTGGGTGTTGTGGGCACCCTCTCTCTTGTACATGTATATATATTTTGTGGTTCATGTGAATATTACGATTGGATTCCTATTCCTATCAATTTTATCTTCATTTTCAACCGCCAACACCCACCCAAACAGACCCAGATCTATGTTAGATTGTTCTCAGATTTGTTTGTTAGAGATTTGTTGATCAAGCAAAACAATGGAGTATAATGTCAAGATTGATGAGTTCATAGTGAAAATAGTTTCAATCCTTGTTGTACGAAGAGAAAAGAAAAAGCTTATTCAAATTGTAAGAAGAGAGATACAGGAGAGAGAAAATCACCCTTAATTTTATTATATCTCAAGGAATAGGAATACATACACTCATATAGAGGTAGATAGAGGGAGAGATATCTACTTTTACAATGTGGGACTAAAGGAGCTATGCATGGGCCAATACTCATGGGCCTCCCAAATGGTCTAATTCTATTTTATCTTTAACACAAATGAAGTCATTTACCAGGTTGCAAATGAAGAATTAACAACAAAGCTATAATTAAAGTTGGTATATAACAAAATCACTTAAAATGAGCTGTTAAATTTAAGTGTTCTCTTCATATGAAGGAATGGTACCAAGATGAAGATGCAACCCTAACCTTGTTATTTTCTTTACCTTTGTCATATGCTAATTTATATGAATTCCTTTGTTATTGAAAAGAACACCCCCACACTAGGAGACGCCAGATCTAATCTTCAAACCCACTGATCCAAAAACTAAAGCATAATGCATCAAGAAATGGGGCTGTGTATTCTTGATGTTGGATTGATATCAAAGTACAATGAAAAAAAAGATGAGCTCTACTCCAACGGATACATACAAAAAATGAATGCAAGGATCCAAGTCTAAGACTCCAAACCCAAATGACGTTTAACGAAAAAGAAAAAGAATATGTATCCGGTACGGTGGTACGGAAAAATAAAAAGTAATGATACATGTGCGTTTGGGATACGGCATAATTAAAATTGACTTATCTAAATGAACACACAATATGTACATGTATATAAATGCACATAGACATGTATATGCATGTTCATTTGTCTATATATATGCATATGTATATAGTAAATAATAAAATTTAAACCAAATTATTTATAGATTTAATGAAAAAAATACTTAAATTTAAAGCACATTTTGTTACTATAATAAAAAAATACCGCTAGTTGCATTTATGAAACAATTTTTTTTTCTAAAAGACATGCATAAGTCTTTTGTTTATTTTAGAAAAACTTGCTTCTATCACAACATGCAAAACGATCAATCAAGTTCAAGTGTATCTATAGACTATAGTAACAGTATATCCGTCGAGTGTCAGGTACATACCAATACCGAATACGTATCCAGTACGGGTATGCGACCCTAAAGGAAGTACTTGTGCTTCATAGGTTTTGGTACTCTCATGTGAGTTAACATCTATATTTTGAGTCATAGTGTCTTGAACTCTCTTTGGAGAGTATGAGTGTTTTGGAGGACCCAGTCTCCGGTTATTTGGCGAGAGAGCTTGACTCTCGATTGTATCTTTCGTGTTTACTATTTGCACAGCAAAATTGTGTTTCCAGTATGTTAGATCTTGATATGGCTAGCCAATATCAATTGGTCCGACCTGACCTAGTTAGGGTTTCATCTGACACCCTAATTGGAATCACGTCCTCGTCTGCTGCCTATGCTTGGTCCGCAGGCTTTCACTCGCCGCTTTCCCACGACGTCAATCGCTTTCGATTCTCGTCTATGCTTCACGCTGCTTTCTCCCAACATAGCCTTTGACGGCTACACCACCGACTAACTCTGCATCTCGAGTCGATCGACGTCACCGCATTTTTTTCCTCCGTCCCGACTCGCCTTGCTCCGACATCGTCAACATCCACAATTTGAGTGTCTTTCTCCCAACGCGCCAGTGATACGACGACGCTTCCTGCAACACCCAACTCTTCCAGTGTACTTCCTCCCATCTTCTCATGTGATTACACTGCGCCATTGACTTCCTGCGCCTCGAGCCGTCCCTTCCTGTTCTCCAACTGTGCCCGGTTGCGCTTTTTGCAACCCGCTGTCACACCTGCGTCTAGCACCGCCTTTTGTCGTGTCAGGAAGCCCTCCACCAGCTCTTGCAGCAGTCCGACAACCCTCCTACAACTGTTGCAGCATTCCGACAACCCTCTTGCGACTATTGCAGTGTCCCCACACTTCTCTCTGTTACGCCTAGTCGTCGTTCCATGCACATGACTCAGTCAATGTCCCTCCACACCAACGAGAATGCCTCCGCCATTACCTACGCGGACTATAATCGCATGGATCAAATCGAATCCTGGCTTGAGGACCCCACTCTCCTCCTTCGCGAGCTCATGACCAAGGCGGTACTACTCTCTGGCCCCTCCACCTCCTCCTCGGCCTGTTCCGGACTACGTGGGGTTTTTGCACCGCGCTGCGGAAATCCACCCGCTAAACTCCGTCAGATCAAAATTCTTGTATTCAACGACACTAGTCCTCTCGGTTGAATTGCCTGCGTCGAACAATACTTCGACCTTCAGCTCACCCCCTCCAACCAGAAGATTTCCCTGACCATTATCTATATGGAGGGTTCAGTGCTCCATCAGTTGCATTGGACGCGCCAACATGTGTCTAACCTATCCTGGCCCACATTGAATGAGGAACTACTACGCCACTATGACGCCTGCCAAACGGCCAAGGCCTATGAGCGCCTCAGCTCCGTCCTCCAATCTGACACTGTGTCAACTTACATTGAAGAGGTCATCGAGGTCACCACACACGTTCCGGTTCGACAACTATTTGGGATGCTGCCGGGGGGGGGGGAGGGGGGGGTCTACAACCCCACCTTTGAGCGCACCTTCGAGTCCACAACCTAACAACTCTCTCGTGCCATGGCGCAAGCCCGTTGCCTCGACGCGGAACTTTATGCTATCCAACCGTCTTCCTAGTCAAGACCACCCCACAAGTCATTGTCGTCGCAATTTCAGCTGCCTCTTGCCCGCTTGGGTCAACTGCCCTCGCCTAGGCCGTCGTTGCTAGGCCCACTGCCAATTCCGCCAGTTCCACCAGCCCCGCTTTCACCAGCGCTCGACGACCCCACCGCTCATCTCACGAGCGGCAAGCATTGTCGCAAGAACCTACTCTTCCGCTGCCAACTGTCTCCCACCCTCGTCTGGACCTTCAAAGACTTGTGTGTGTTGGTGAGATCTAAAGACAATGATCCTGTCTTCGGGCACTTGGACCCCTTGATGCTTGTGGATGACTCCTACGAATCTCCACCTTGAGGACATGGGCGCTTTTAGGAGGGGAGTGACAAAGTTTTGATATGTATTGTTACACATCGGTTCATATTGTGTCTTGTCATGTAGTGGAGCCTCCATCTATATAAGGCCTTAGGTGAGTTAACTTTTATCTTTTGAGACACAGTGTCTTGAACACTCTTTGGAGAGTAGGAGTGCTTTGGAGGACCCAGCCTCCGGGTACTTGGCAAGAACTTGCCTCTCGATTGTATCTTTCGTGTTTACTATTATGCACTGCAAAATCGATTTTAGATCTTGATACGACTATCCCGCATCAACGTCTCTTGTGTTTTGATTTTTTTGTGTATGGTCGCTCTACTCTCGTTTCCGTAACACACCATATTTATCTAAAGTCATAGTTAGGGTGATTAGCACATGGTGGTTCTAGAGTCATAAAGAGAATCATGGTCAATGTGGCAAATGTGGCATAAAATATGCTCTTAGGGGGAGCGCCTTTTGTAGTAGGAGGACGTTCGACAAGGGGTCAAGAGATGCGCATGGTCGATCAATGTCAAATAAGGGGATTGTATGTTACATTGTAGACAAAACGTACACATCGGGATGAATTATTTGCAGCGCGCATGGGGTTCTGGGGGAGTCCAAACTGCGGGCATGTTTTGCTTGATCTGAGAGTGGAGATTGATGATGCACTTACCATCAAAGAGAGTTGCGTCGACTCAGACGACTGGATATTAGATTCTGGGGCAACTAATCACTTATGTTCAGAGGCGATGATGTTCAATTCAGTGAAGGTGGTGATTAGATCAACTATCTGCGTGACAAATCAAGATATGGGGACATAAGTACAAGGGCAATCACATCCAGAAGCATGAGAAGCATGATGAAGTAGTGTGCAGGCTTGCGCTGATACATACGGTACCCAAGCTACGCGGAAATTTGATATTGGACTCAACAACATTTGCTTTGTGGCGAGAAGTAAAATCGTGACTCCATTGAAACTTTCAACCGTATGAATCAAATTATTAGTGGTTTTTGCTCGGGGCACCGAATCCAGAATTGCAAACATTTTCGAATACACCACACAAATACATTTCTCCCTTGTTCAAAGAAGCGCCAACAAAATTGTGGATTATATGTCAAAATATGTTTTCACCGATAGCTATGGGCGGGTAAGGTGAATGCCCCTACCCGAAGACATCCTTAGGATACATTTCTTATATGATGTAACAATTATGCTTTTATATATATTATAGGCTAATGTCGCGCTTTCAAGAGAGGTGAAATCCTAACGGTGATACGCATATGTGTCGTGCTCATTCGAGTTGTACTATTTGATAACATGTATCAACTGATTGGGATCATGATGCAAGGTGATTCGCCCATTCCGCGGATGACTTGGCGGATGGTTGAGGCAGTGCAGCGGATCACCCAATAATGCTCAAGCTCGGTGAGTCAGGTTTTGCGATCCCGATGCGTTAACATTGGAGAGGTGAGTCAGACCATGGATGAAGTCGACTTGCGGTAGAACGGCTGATGTCTCAGGCGGGAAGCAGTGCTTTATGCAATTGATGCTACGTGCAAACAGTGTCTTGTGTAGGTGGTGGCTCCTGATCACGAACCAAGGTGGCGATTTATTGCATTTTGGGTTGGTTTGGATCTGAATCTGGTTGGACCCGTGCGATCCTAATACTCCAGGAAATAAAAAAAAACTAGTCTTTGACTGCCCTAGTTTCTCAATCTTCCTCCTCGAGTTCAAGCTAGGAGCTGCAATAGCTAGCGACTTTGCAGTAGTTGATGACGACACAAGCTAGAAGGTGTAAATCCCGATGCAGGTTGTTAGAATAGATCACGTGCATGTTGCTCTCGGTCGGATACATGCTTCAATGTTGTGATATGAATCCTCATGGGTATGATAGAGACAGGTGAGCAAGGTGAAATGACTTCGAGCCAAAGGAGGTCTACCATGATGCAGCAAGGTCTAGATCGTTCGACAACGACGAAGGTTTGCATGTGAACCTTTGGTGTCCATACTTCTACTTATTGCAGAAATTATTCCTTATTCCTAGGCGGGTTGGAGGTTTGTAATTCCACTTGTGGTGCTTTCATCGGATCATGCATTTCTCTAGAGCTTGTATATTTTATTCTGTGAATTTATTGATTATATAAATTGCATGCTATGTTTTTGTTGTGTCTAAAGATTGGTCCTAAATCCTAACAATGATCTCCTTATTGATTCTGTTATTAGATATTATCAAAGAAAACTGACCCAAATATTCAGTTTGCCGCCAACTTTGAAGTGCAAGGATTGAGAGAAGACAAAGGTGAAATCATCATTATGTTAGATCACCATCAAAATAAGCATAAGCTGCATTCTGTTATTTTATCTGACTTATATCTGAGAAACAAAGGTTGTATTTTTATGATGATGATGTATGAAGTCTATTACCTATTGTATTCTGGGTATTATGTGGTCTTAAGTATGGGAATGAGTCCATTATAAACTTACATGAGGTAAATGAAAATGATGTGAATTAAGCATTTACTTTGATCTTCCCAAGCAAGTCTTCCATGTCACCACATCCACCTAACCTTAATTGCCACCATCATATACATACTCGACAAACCGACACCCCCCTCTAACAGACCGTTCAACACATCACTTCCAAAATCACAATCACCATGCTCAATGTTCGTCAACAGTCGCCAGTCGGGCACGATCCTTCATTATCAACCTTTACTCATCACAACCGTCTAAACAGTCGGCCACTAACCCCTATCCCAGGCCAACTGACCACCTTCACATCTTCTACTCTCCTTTGGCTGGGTCTCTTCAAAAGTCTACAAACAGGTCTTGAGTTATAATGTTGATTGTAATACCACAACATGAAAAGGAATTGAGTTGTCATTTACTGCTTGTGTGTGAATGTCTTTGAACCATCCTTCTCTAGAAAAAAAATCCTTTAGGCTTCGTTTGTTTGGATAGAATTGGGTTCTTGGAATTGAAATTGGAGATCCATTTCCATTATTCAATTGTGCACTTGAAGTTAGGATTTGAATTAAAAATGAATTCCATAGAATTCATTTTTAACTACGATTAATTATTTTCAATCTATAAGATAATTGGAGAATTCCATCCATAATTCGCACGGTCTCATAGTTTGTTGAGTACGATTTGTTTGCCAAAAAAGTTGACCGGAGGCGGTTGGCAGTGGTAGTTGTTGAAACCGGAAACCGGCCTCTTGTGGAGTTCGACCCTTGGGGAAGGGGTGGTCTCGCGCCTACTTCGCACCTGCAAGAAAAACAACGAGAGAGACAAGGAAAGACAGACCCAAGGGCTCGGCAGGGAGGTCCCACCACAAACCCGGAAGATCTCTGAGCGCTTCCCCTCCTTAGCCAAGAGCCGAGCTAAGGTACTCTCAGAGAACACTTGAAAATGAGAGCAAGGAGGCACTGAAAGCGTCCCCTCTGAGGTACCCCTTGGGTCTTATTTATAGATTTTCAGAATCTGAACTGCCAATAACCGAAAGGACTGACCTGGAAGTACCAAAAGACCCCTGGATGGGTCTGCCAACAGCCAAACTCCGCTGTTCTGAACAGCTATGCGCAGTCCAACCTGGTCTGCCAACAGCGAGGCTCCGCTGTTCTGAGTAGCTATTCGCACCCCCGGGCGGTCAGCTCGCCTTCAGTTCTCCCGCAGGAGGCGGGCGCGACCCGGCTCTGGGGCTTGCCTACCCTCACTGGGCGAGTGCGAGCCGATATGGGCGAGCCGCCTGCCTTTTGCCGGGCGGATCGGCGGTCAGGTCGCGCTCGGGGTCCGGCTCGCTTGCGGCGGGTCGCCAATCGCGGGTCCGGCTCGCTTGCGGCGGGTCGCCAGTCGCGGGTCCGGCTCGCTTGCGGCGGGTCGCCAATCGCGGGTCCGGCTCGCTTGCTGCGGGTTGCCAGCTCGCTCGCCTGGGATGGGCAGGCGCGGGCCAGCCCTTTAGTCGTTCAGCCCGTCCTGCCGCTTGGGTGCGAGTCGCGGGGGCAGGCCTGTTCATTCTCCCTGGTGGGACCCGCTCGCCGGACACAGGGTTGTACACAATCCCCGCTCTTTTTGAGCTTGAACCAAGCTCGGAAAGAACCATCCAACCCGCGTGTTCGGCGAGCCCCTGTGCTGAGCTGGCAGGGAATCTTCTGGTGGGGGCCCACTGTTCTGCTATAAATACATACCGCTGACCCCTGTAGGAGGCTCCCCACATCCCTTTGTTTTCTCTGAGCAGTCTCTTGTTCCTCGATGCCGGTTAGCGAAGAAGTGCGAGCTCGCCTGGCGGCAGCGGTCCTGCAGACTCAGGAGGAGGCTCTCGAGGCCGCCCCATGGCTAGCTCGCGGATCCTCCGGCCCCCTCTTCAGGCCGGCGAAGGGGAAGATCGTTAAGCGTTCTCTGGCGGGTGACTGCCCGGCCTCCAGCTCGGCGGCGGGTGCTGAGGTCGTCCCCGGGGTGCGTGGCCTTCCGCCGATTATCGCTATTCGTCTGACTCCCTGTTTTGCAGGTAATTCCCTGTGAGGAGGTGGAGAACCGGGGAGAGGATCGTCCTCCGCCTCCATCGCCTGAGAAGATCGCGAGTTCCCCAGGTCCGGATCGCCCACCTCCGGAAACTCCCCGTCCAGCGGTCTCCCATGGGCTGGGGAAATCTCTTGAGTCCCTCGAGGGAGGGGACTTTCGGGATCGGCCGGGCTCTTCCCGCCCATCTGTCGGTGCGGGCGATGTGCCCACCCCTGGTGAGCTGGTTTTTATCGTTGACTTTGCCTCTTGCTCGCTCATTCTGACCCCTCCCCGCTCGCAGGCTTTCGCAGGGCCTCGCCTGAGACCGAGATGAGCGAAGGGTACTCGCCCCCGCCTGACGTGGACAGTGTATCTGACTATCTGGGCGACCCGAACGATGCGGCGGGGATGAAGAGGCAGGTGACGCGGCTATTCCAGAAACACACAATGCTGCTGCAGGAGGCCATAAGGAGGATCGAAGGCGACAAGGCCGAGACCGATGCCCGGCTCGCGGCCTTGGAGGGCCCTCGGCGTGAAGCGGAAGACGACGACGTCACCTCGCCGGGCGTGCATATAACGCGAGCCGAGGGGCATCTTAAGAGCGCCGTGGAGCAGGTCGGCCGGGCTCAGCGGGAGCTGGTGGCGGTTCGCGATTACCACGATCCCCGCGTGCCGCCTCGGGCGGGAACGAAGAGGCGGCACAGGTGGAAGTGGGTCGAGTACTGACCCAGTTGTTTGCCCCTCGCTCGCGTGATACCGCGGGGTTACCGTCATCTCGAATTTATCTTGTATTTGTATTTGTAATTGCTTGCGACTCTTTTAGCCTGCCTATGGGCCTGACTATTTTGTTGCTGAGTTGTATTGAAATTGTTGCGCTGCTCTTCTTTGGTCTTCTGTGTGCGGGTTTAGGGGAAAGGTCCATTCTTCTCTTCGCGCTGATCGGGGCGGGGGCGAGCCGAGGAGCTCGCTAGACGGGGAATCCCCCGTCTCGCGCGGCATGCCGTGCGGGTGCGGGTTGGGGTTGGTTCGCCCGCACCGGTCTCCCGCGGCTGCAGCCGGGCGAGAACCGTGCCGGCTCGACCTTTGAGGTGTGCCCGCGCGCGGGAAGTCGAACCGTCGGATTAATTTTTGCTATCCGCACCCCATCTTTTGGCGGGAAGTTTCCCGCCCCTTCTTTTTTCCTATAAATAGGTCCTGCCGGCCCTTATTTCTTCACCGACTCCAAAACGTCTTCTCGCTTCCCCTTTTCTCGCGAAGTGCGATTCTAGCTCGCCTCCCGGCTTTTTGTCTCGCGTTCGGCGGCGAATCAACGGGGATGGGCGGAGGCGGCGGCGACGCGAACGGCCGAAGCAAATGCGCTTGGACCTTCTCCGAGCACGATTTCCCTCGCGCCGTCATCACAGAGCGCGAATACTTGGAAGCTCTAGGCGACCACATCCCGGCCGGGTTTTCTGCGAGGCGACCTGATGAGAGGGAGAAGATCAACGACCTATTTGGGGATGAGCTCGCCATCCCTCTCGCTCACTTCGAGGTGGGCCTGCGACTCCCCCTGTGGCCCGAGGTGCGCCAGGTGCTCAAATACTTCGGGGTCGTCCTGGGCCAGATGACCCCCGAACTCCATCGCCGTCATGATGGGGTTCGCCTGCTTCTTGCGAGGGGAGCGGGTGGAGTTCAGCCTCGCGGTATTCCGGAAGCTGTTCTCCTTCAGGGCGAACCGAGACGGGACGGCCTACTTCTCCAGCGCCCACCTCAAGGTGCGGGAGACCGTCAACAAGAGCCACAACTGGCTGAAGAAGTTCCTGTTCGTCAAGGGGGACTTCGGCAACGTGCCCTTCTCGCCGGTGCAGCTCAGCGAGGCGAGCTACCGGCCACCCAACCTAGGCGGCCATGAAGCCGACCTGTTCGCGTTCTTCGTCGGGAAGAACTTCGAGGTCGCGTTCCTGCGCCGCCACCTTGACGATCTCGCGGTTGTCGCGCCGGGGGGAGGTTTGCTACTCGTCTCCATTAGTCCTTACTTTCCCACTCTTCTTTCATCTCACCTTCCCTTCTTCGCAGGCGAACGCGACATTCCCCTTCATCCTCCTTACGAAAGCGCCCGGATCCCCCCCGGGGTTCTCGCCCGCGCCCAGGCCGCGGATGCCGCTCAGCGCGACATCTCATCGGTCCCGGCCAAGAAGCGACCGGGCGGCGGGCAGTCAGCGCCTCCGCCGAAGTCGGCGAAGAACGCGGATCAGCAACCATCCGCAGGCCAAAGAAAGGGCAAGGCCCCCGCGGTCTTGCCGACTGAGGCCCCCTCGCCCCCGCTGGTTGTTTCGACCAGCGATTCCCCGGTCGGGGCGGCGGGCACCTCCGCGCCGCCAGGCGGGTCTGGAGCCGCTGCGGAGCCGGTGCCGAGAGGGCATCGGAACTTCGGCTACGGCGAGAGGTACTTGGACGAGCTCGGCGTCCCGCTCCTGGCTTGGGACAAGGAGTCGAATCGCGCAACGATCTCGACCCTGCTGCCGAGCTGGATGGAACAGGACACAATCGGCGGGGAGGCGTACAGCTTCTCCTTTGGGTTGTACTCGCGCGAAGACGCCGCCATATTCGACAAGGAGGAGACACGGGTGCTGATCCACGAGAGCGCGCGGGCCCAGCTGCGCGGCCTGGAGCTGGCTCATATGGTGGGGCGGCGCTGTACCCAGGTGGAGCGGAACGCCGCGTCCATCCAAAAGATGGCGGAGGAGAAAGAAGAGGCCCGGAAGCTCGCTCGGGAGGACGCGGATCTTCAGAGAGGGCGAGCCGCCGCCGCCGAGGAGACCCTCGCGCAATATCTGGGCGGGGTGGTACGCTCTCAACCGGAGCTAATCTATTCTTCCTGCGAACGCAGCTCATGATAATTCCTATTCCGTTTTTCAGGACGCGGCGACTGCGAGCCAGATGGGCGCCGAGATTGCCACCCTTCGCCAGGAGAAGGCGGCGCTGGAGGCCCGGGTACGCGAGCTGGAGGCCGCTGCCGCTGTCCCTCCTCCGGCCAGCGGGGTCTGCCCGCGCGAGCACCTCTCCGACTACGACCTGGAAGTGCTAATGCAGAAGAACGCGGCCAGCGCAGCGAGATACACGATGCAGACGCTGAGGCGCGCGGACCTGCTTACGAGCGAGGCAGCGGGACTCTCGGCAAAAGACGTGGTGCCGGCGCTGTTCCTCCCCGTGCCGGAGCCCGGCGACAGAAGCTTCCAGCCGCTTTAGGGTTTGTAGGTCTCGTGTTTTTTGTAATCTGCCTTGTAGATGAACATTATGTGTAAAGATCTGGTCTGAGTTATATGCGCGAGTTGCGCTTATGCTTTATATTTCTGTCTACTGTTCCTTTTACACACTGTTCTTTTTACATTTCTCGCCTGTCTTGTTTTTCCGATGATGTCACTGCCGGATGGCGCGACCCGTCCCAGCGGCCCGGCTCTGACGAGGCGAGCTGGCTCGTCCGCCGAGCGAGACGAGCTGGTTCGTCCGCCGAGCGAGGCGAGCTGGTTCGTCTGCCGAGCGAGGTGAGCTGGCTCGCCTGCCGAGCGAGGCGAGCTGGCTCGTCTGCCGAGCGAGGTGAGCTGGCTCGCCCCTCGGCCGCATGCTTAACTCTCTGTGGACCCTCGCCCAGGCCTTTGTGTTTACTCGGCCACTTTTCCCGGGGCTTGAGGGTGGGGCTATGCTAGACCCTTTCCTTCTTTTCTGGCTAACTCTTGCGATTCCGTCCTGCTGCGCACGCTTTTCGGGCAGTTTCCGACCATGCCGGCTAGGTGGGAGTCTGACCATGCAATTTGCTCTAGATCGCAGGCCATTGCTTTCTGGATCTTCTCGAGGCTAGGGATGACACCGAGTGACTTCCGGCCCTGCCAGCTAGGTGGGAGCCTGGCAGCGGGATCTTCTCGGGGTCCAAGTTCATTCCATCGAGTGACTTCCGGCCCTGCCAGCTAGGTGGGAGCCTGGCAGCGGGATCTTCTCGAGGCTAGGGATGACACCGAGTGACTTCCGGCCCTGCCAGCTAGGTGGGAGCCTGGCAGCGGGATCTTCTCGGGGTCCAAGTTCATTCCGTCGAGTGACTTCCGGCCCTGCCAGCTAGGTGGGAGCCTGGCAGCGGGATCTTCTCGAGGCTAGGGATGACACCGAGTGACTTCCGGCCCTGCCAGCTAGGTGGGAGCCTGGCAGCGGGATCTTCTCGGGGTCCAAGTTCATTCCATCGAGTGACTTCCGGCCCTGCCAGCTAGGTGGGAGCCTGGCAGCGGGATCTTCTCGAGGCTAGGGATGACACCGAGTGACTTCCGGCCCTGCCAGCTAGGTGGGAGCCTGGCAGCGGGATCTTCTCGGGGTCCAAGTTCATTCCATCGAGTGACTTCCGGCCCTGCCAGCTAGGTGGGAGCCTGGCAGCGGGATCTTCTCGAGGCTAGGGATGACACCGAGTGACTTCCGGCCCTGCCAGCTAGGTGGGAGCCTGGCAGCGGGATCTTCTCGGGGTCCAAGTTCATTCCATCGAGTGACTTCCGGCCCTGCCAGCTAGGTGGGAGCCTGGCAGCGGGATCTTCTCGAGGCTAGGGATGACACCGAGTGACTTCCGGCCCTGCCAGCTAGGTGGGAGCCTGGCAGCGGGATCTTCTCGGGGTCCAAGTTCATTCCATCGAGTGACTTCCGGCCCTGCCAGCTAGGTGGGAGCCTGGCAGCGGGATCTTCTCGAGGCTAGGGATGACACCGAGTGACTTCCGGCCCTGCCAGCTAGGTGGGAGCCTGGCAGCGGGATCTTCTCGGGGTCCAAGTTCATTCCATCGAGTGACTTCCGGCCCTGCCAGCTAGGTGGGAGCCTGGCAGCGGGATCTTCTCGAGGCTAGGGATGACACCGAGTGACTTCCGGCCCTGCCAGCTAGGTGGGAGCCTGGCAGCGGGATCTTCTCGGGGTCCAAGTTCATTCCATCGAGTGACTTCCGGCCCTGCCAGCTAGGTGGGAGCCTGGCAGCGGGATCTTCTCGAGGCTAGGGATGACACCGAGTGACTTCCGGCCCTGCCAGCTAGGTGGGAGCCTGGCAGCGGGATCTTCTCGGGGTCCAAGTTCATTCCAACTCTCTGAGCAAGCTTAGATATGACATTCCTGGGGGGAGGAGAAGAAAATCTTCATTATGAAAAATCGGGTTGTTTACAGAAAATCAGGGAAAAAATCTCTTCAAGTCGTCTCCACTCCAGGTGAGACTCAGGGCCTCGCCTTCCACATTTTGGAGCCGATAGCCCCCCGACTTCAAAGCTTCCTTCACAATGAATGGCCCCTCCCAGCTGGGGTTGAGCTTCCCTACGGACGCTGACCGCCCTGCCGCGTCCACCTTCTTCAGTACTAGGTCCCCTTCCGCGAACTGCTTGACCCTGACATGCTTGTCAAAGTATTTCGCCATCCTCCTCTTGACCTCCTCCTGTCGGACGGCCGAAAGATCCCTCAACTCTTCTACCATGTCGAGGGAAAGTCTCAGCTCTTCCCCATTCTCGGCTTGCCATTCCTCTCGGCCTTCCCTGGCCGTTCCGACCCGCGGCGTTTGAACTTCAAATTCTATGGGGAGCACCGCCTCGCACCCATGGGAGAGCTTGAAGGGGGTCTCCCCCGTGGCCGTGTTGGGAGTGGTTCTAAGGGCCCAAAGGACGGCGGGGAGCTGCTCCACCCAACTCCCCCTCAAGTTTTCCACCTTCTTTTTGAGGAGATTGACGATGATTTTGTTCGCCGCCTCCACCTGCCCGTTGCTCCTGGGGTGGTGGACCGAGGCGAATCTGAGGTCGATCCCAAGCTGCTCGCAAAAACTGGTGAACTCGGCGCTGGCGAACTGAGGCCCGTTGTCTGTGACGATGGCCTGGGGAAGCCCATGGCGACAGATGATCTCCCCCAGACGAAGTTCCTGATTACCTGGGAGGTCACCTTTGCCAACGCCTTCACCTCCATCCACTTTGAGAAGTAGTCGATCATCACCAGGAGGAACCTTCTCTGGCCGCTAGCCTGGGGGAACGGCCCAACCAAATCCATCCCCCAGATTGCAAAGGGCCAGGGGGCCGTGATGCTCTTGAGTTGCTGGGCCGGCTGTAGCTGGAGGGGGGCAAATAGCTGGCACTTATGACATCTTCTTGCGAACTCCGCGGCGTCCCGGCCCAGGGTGGGCCAGAAATACCCCTGCCGGACTATCCTCCCCTCCAAGGTCCGACTCCCGGAATGACTCCCGCACTCCCCTGAGTGGACTTCTTCCAAGATCCTCTGTGCCTCGCCCTCGGATACGCAGCGAGCCAGCATCCCGGAAAGGGTTTTTCTGTATAGTTGCCCGTCTTTGAGGAGGTAGTAGGCGGACTTGTGCCTCAGCTTCTTCTTGTCTACTCCTTCCGGATACTCTCCCGTGGAGAGGAAAACTACTACTGGGTCCATCCACGAGGGCTGCTGATCGATCTCCATGAGCTCCCCCTCTTCGATGGAGGGGCGGAACAGGTCGGTGATGGTGCCCCCCATCCGGGGGCCATGCTTCGCCAGTTGATCGGCCTGTTCATTCTTTCCCCTTGGCACGTGTTGGATGGAGAAGGTCTGGAAGGTCCCTATGACCCCCTTCACTTTGGCCAAGTATAACTTCAAAGCGGGCTCCCTTGCTTCGAACTCCCCGTTGATCTGGGAAGCCACCACCATGGAGTCGGTCAGAACTTCCACATCCAGCACCCCCAACTCTCTGGCCAGGCGTAGTCCCGCTATCACTGCTTCGTACTCGGCCTGGTTGTTAGTAATGGGGAAATGTACCACCACCGTCTGCTCAATCTGAGTCCCTTGGGGGCTCTCCAGGACCACTCCTACTCCGAGAGAATGCCTTCCTGATGCTCCGTCCACCCTCACCTTCCAAGGAGCCGGGCAAGTGAGCTCCCCCTCTGCTACTTCTACCACGTAGTCGGCCAGGAAGTCGGCCATCGCCTGAGCTTTGATCGAGAGCCGTGGCACGAAGGAGACATCGAACTCGCTTAGCTCCACCGACCACTTGGCCAGCCGGCCCGAGTGCTCCACCCCCTCGAAGATATTGCGGAGAGGATGGTCTGTCACCACTCGGATCGAGTGCGCCTGGAAGTAAGGCCGTAGCCTCCGGGCCGAGATGATCAGTGCGAACGCAAGCTTCTCCAAGATTGGATATCGGAGCTCGGCCTTCCTCAGGACTCGGCTGACATAATAAATAGGGAGCTGCCTCTTCCCCTCTTCTCGCACCAAGACGGAGCTCAGGGCCTCTGCCCCGACCCCGAGGTATAAGAACAAATCTTCACCCTCTTTCGGCCCCTGGAGCAGCGGGGCCTGTGTTAGCTGCGCCTTGAGGGCCTGGAACGCCTCCTCGCATTCCTTAGTCCATTCGAACCTCTGGCCCCCCTCAGCGCTTTGAAGAAGGGGGAGCACTTCTCCCCTGCCCGAGAGAGGAAGCGGCTCAGTCCTGCTAGCTTCCCTGTCAACCGTTGGACTTCCTTTGCATTCCGCGGGGACCCCAGCTCCAAGATAGCCTTGACCTTGTCGGGATTCGGCTCGACCCCCGCGGGGGTGAGGAGATGCCCCAAGAACTTCCCCCGGCTAGCCCCGAAAACACACTTAAGGGGGTTCAGCCGCATCTTGTATCGGCGCAGGGTGGTGAACGTCTCCTCCAGGTCCCGGAGGTGGGAGTCCACGTCTCGGCTTTTGATCATGAGGTCGTCCACGTAGACCTCCAAGTTTCTCCCCCTTTGCTCCTTGAAGACCCTGTCCATCATTTTTTGATAGGTGGCACCAGCGTTCTTCAACCCGAACGGCATCATCTTGTAGCAATAGCAGCCGTCCCCTGTGATGAATGAGACATCCTTTATGTCCGGGGGGTGCATCCTGATCTGATGGTAACCTGAAAATGCATCTAAAAAACTCATTACAGAAAAACCGACGGCTGAGTCAACCAGCGCGTCGATCCGAGGCAAGGGGTAACAATCCTTAGGACAAGCTTTATTAAGAAGGGAAAAATCGATACACAGGCGCCAGCGGCCGTCTCCCTTTTTGACCATCACAACGTTCGAGACCCAGCCGGGGTATTGGATTTCGGACACGAAGCCCGCTTTGAGAAGTTTTGCCACCTCCTCCCTGATGGGCTCCGCTAGCTTGTCCGCCGTGGATCTCTTCTTCTGCTGGACGGGGCGTGTTCCCGGGTCCAGGTTGAGGCGGTGGCAAGCCACATCCGCGTCAACCCCCGGCATCTCCGCGGCGCTCCAGGCAAAGATGTCCACGTTCTTCTGGATGCACTCCAGCATCCTGCCCTGGTCCTCCGGGGTCAGCCCCCCGCTGACGCGGATCTTCTCCACCCTGCCTCCGCGGGTGAGCACCTCCAGCTCCACCACCTCCTCTGCGGCCTCCAGTCTGGACTGCTCCCCCCATCCCTCGGCATCCCCTTCCTCCTGAACGGGGACCTCTACCTCCATTCCCCCTGCCACGGCCCTTACTTCGACCACTTCCTCCAAACCTCCTCCCGCCTTTTCTGCGCAGCCCTTCACCTCCAGCTCCACCTCTCCGGCTCCCTGCTCGCTTGCCTCCATCCTCCGCCCCATCTCCTCGGCCCCTTCCTGCCAAGAGATGGTGTTCACCGCGGTGACGTAGCATTCCCGTGCCACCTTAGGGTCCCCCCTAACCCTGACCTGCGCCCCCTCAGTGTTGAACTTCAAGCACTGATGGAAGGATGAGGGGACGCAGCGGAAGGCGCTGATCAGGGGCCTCCCGAAGATTGCGCTGTAGCTGCTGGGGGCGTCCACAATGACGAACTTGCAGTTTCGGGACTGCCCCCCCAGGGTTACGTGGAGGCCGACTCCTCCCTCTACCTCCTTCCTCTCTCCCGAGAACCCGAACAAGGGCCCGTCCGAGGCCAGCACCCTCTTAGCTTCCACCTGCATCGCGTCAAACGCCTTCTTGAAGACGACGTTCACGGAACTCCCATTGTCCACTAGGATCCGAGAGACAGTGAAGTTCTCGATGGCGGCCTTGATGACCAACGCATCACAGAACGGATCCTCGTGGTCCGGCATGTCGCTTCTGGAGAAAGTGATCCTCTCCTCTGGCGGCGGGGTCTGGGACGTAGAGGCGACGCTCCGCCGATACATGGTGTGGAGACTTGCCTTGCGGGAAGCCTCGACCCCCACTCCCCCGTGGATCACTCCGATCATTCCTCGGGTCCCCACATCCACCCGGTCTTCACAGCGATCCTCCTCCGTCCGGGGCAGGACCTCCTCGATCCTTACTTCCTGCCGCACCTCCTCCTGCTGCTGCTGCCGCCCCTGTTCTCTCTCATCTCCAAGAATTCCGGGCACGCGGCCGTTGCGTGCCCCTCTTCCTGATGGAAGTCGCAGTAGGGCAGTTCCACCCTGAACTCCCTTCTCCTCCTCCTCATGACCCCTCTCCTTGCGCCCAGAGCTATGGCCATGGCCTCCTCCTGATCGGGGAGCCGCGGCCTCTGACCCTGCCTCCAGCCTGGGGGGTGGAACTGGTCCTGCCTCCCCTGATAGTGGCCTCTCCCGTAGTATCCCCTCTGTGGCCCCTGCCCCTGCCACTCTGGTCTCCAGCCCAGCCTACGGTCGGGCTCCTGACGCCCCCATCCCGGTTGCTGTCCTTGGAGTTGCCTCTGCTCCCTCTGCCTGGGCTCCTCCCTCCTCTCTTCCTGTCTTCTTCCTCCCCTCGACTCCTTCTCCTCCTCAGTCGCCCACCTGGCCAACTTCCTCGCAAATTCTGGGTTCGACGCTTCCCCGTCGACCTCTCTCGCCGCCCTCTCCATCAGCTCCTCGTAGGAGAGGGGGGGAATCCTCTTCAGCTCCATGCGGAAGAAACCCTGCTGCAGGCCCAGTGTGAAGGCCATCATCAGACTGTGGCCCGGCATCTCCTGGACTTGGGTGACCTCCTCCTGGAACCGGTCGACGTAGCTTCCCAACGTCTCGTTCACCCCTGCTTTATGTGGAACAGGGACTCAGACTCCTTCTTCCTCTTCTTTGCGGTAGTGAACCTCAACATGAACCCTCGGCGTAGATCCTCGAAGCAATAGATGGAACTGGCCGGCAGCTGGTGGAACCACTCCCTCGCCTTATCCCGGAGGGTGATGGCGAAGAGACGGCACTTGAATCCGTCCGACATCTGACGGATGGAGACCACGTCTTCGAACCACTGGACGTGCTGAACCGGGTCTCCCTTCCCGGTGTAGTAGGTCATCTCGGGCTCTCTGAACCCGTCTGGTACTGGAGCTGAGGAGACCAGCTCGCTAAAAGGGCTGCCTCCCCCCACCTGGCGGGCCGGCGAGTCACGCGGACCCAGCTCGCCGAATCGGCCTCGGCCTGCCGAGCCGGGGAAGAGCTCGCGCCCCGAGAGCTCGCCTCCCCGACCTTCCTCAGCCACTTCCTTCCCGGCTCGCCTGCCAGGAGCGTCCTCGCCCAGAGAGGGGGCGGCCGCGATCTGGGCTGCCGGAGTCGAACACTCGGCCCGCACGCCGAGTGCGATCTTGACGAGATCCAGCACCTCGTTCCTGAAGTCTTCAAACATCCCCACTGTCGCGAGAGGTGGGTTGGGCGGCGAGTTCTGCCTGTCAGATCCTTGACCTCCCGTCATTGAGCTCGCCGAAGCTTTTCTGCACTGACCACTCTCCACGCTCACCGCACCAAAATGTTGAAACCGGAAACCGGCCTCTTGTGGAGTTCGACCCTTGGGGAAGGGGTGGTCTCGCGCCTACTTCGCACCTGCAAGAAAAACAACGAGAGAGACAAGGAAAGACAGACCCAAGGGCTCGGCAGGGAGGTCCCACCACAAACCCGGAAGATCTCTGAGCGCTTCCCCTCCTTAGCCAAGAGCCGAGCTAAGGTACTCTCAGAGAACACTTGAAAATGAGAGCAAGGAGGCACTGAAAGCGTGTCCCCTCTGAGGTACCCCTTGGGTCTTATTTATAGATTTTCAGAATCTGAACTGCCAATAACCGAAAGGACTGACCTGGAAGTACCAAAAGACCCCTGGATGGGTCTGCCAACAGCCAAACTCCGCTGTTCTGAACAGCTATGCGCAGTCCAACCTGGTCTGCCAACAGCGAGGCTCCGCTGTTCTGAGTAGCTATTCGCACCCCCGGGCGGTCAGCTCGCCTTCAGTTCTCCCGCAGGAGGCGGGCGCGACCCGGCTCTGGGGCTTGCCTACCCTCACTGGGCGAGTGCGAGCCGATATGGGCGAGCCGCCTGCCTTTTGCCGGGCGGATCGGCGGTCAGGTCGCGCTCGGGGTCCGGCTCGCTTGCGGCGGGTCGCCAATCGCGGGTCCGGCTCGCTTGCGGCGGGTCGCCAGTCGCGGGTCCGGCTCGCTTGCGGCGGGTCGCCAATCGCGGGTCGGCTCGCTTGCTGCGGGTTGCCAGCTCGCTCGCCTGGGATGGGCAGACGCGGGCCAGCCCTTTAGTCGTTCAGCCCGTCCTGCCGCTTGGGTGCGAGTCGCGGGGGCAGGCCTGTTCATTCTCCCTGGTGGGACCCGCTCGCCGGACACAGGGTTGTACAGTAGTTGCCTGGTTTAAAAGATGGATGTTGTTGGATTATCCTGAAAATTTTAGGGATATTTCGTCTTATCGTCCCGAGATTGGTGACGATGACAGTTCGTCGGTCCGATTTCCAAATATCTACAAACGCCGCCGTCGAAAAATATAAAAATTGTTGAGTATCCTCAAAATTTCAGGGAAGCTTTTTCTCAAAATTACAAGATTGTTTGTGGTGACGGTTCCCGACCCAAGCGTCATATCTCAAACAATCTCTATCGAACCATTATTGTAAAAAAAAGAAATAGTCGTCTCGTCATATTGTTTTTAGGGAGGCTTGTATGCAGCATTCTGAGATCGCTTACGGTGACAAATGTTTGAGAAAGCCTCTTTTCATCACCCCTGGATTGCTCGCGGTGTCAGTTAATCAAACTGATCATCGCTCTCCAACAATTACCTAGTACAATAGAATTAACAAATTTCAATTTTGCATGCTCAGTTCTATTGTCTAGCTAAATAATAAAATTAGACTTCAAGTCAATTTCAATTCATACATCCAATTCTAATTCCGTCTAAACTAATAGCCCCTTAGATTCGTTTCTCACAGGACCAGAGAACTGAGAACAGGAGCGAAACCATTTCAAACCAAGCGGTTCGAGACAGTTCTCACGAGTCTTGGTTTGATTCTAGGTTCAAATATTTCAAAATCGACTGTTTGCCTCGGTTCTCAAGTCTTGTACACACAAACCTAACCGACTATTGGGTTAAGCCATCACAAGTTCACAATTAATCACATAATCTCATGCAGGTATCATCGCACACATCCAATGTTTACTAATCAGAGTCATTCATCCGAAGATAACCTAAAAGACATTCAAGCTTTGCATTCGTAGATTGCCTTCACTGAGTTTGCCACATCGGTCTGCTCGACTTTGACATAGTGCCTTCACTGAGATTTGATCTAGTTCTTTTGATGAACTTAGAGGGAAGCTTTTTCTCAAAATTACAAGATTGTTTGTGGTGACGGTTCATCGACCCAAGCATCATATCTCAAACAATCTCCATCAAACAATTATTGTAAAAAAAAAGAAATATTCGTCTCATCATATTGTTTTTAGGGAGGCTTGTATTCAGCATTCTAAGTTCTCTTGCGGTGACAAATGTTTGAGAAAGCCTATTTTCATCACCCCTGGATTGCTCGCGGTATCAGTTAATCAATGTGATCATCGCTCTCCAACAATTACCTAGTACAATAGAATTAACAAACTTCAATTTTTCTTGCTCAATTCTATTGTCTAGCTAAAAAATAAAATTAGACTTCAAGTCAATTTAAATTCATATATCCAATTCTAATTCTGTCTAAACTAATAGCCCCTTAGATTCGTTTCTCACAGGACCGGAGAACCAAGAACCGAAGCGAAACCATTTCAAACCAAGTAGTTCGAGATAGTTCTCACGAATCTTGGTTTGATTCTAGGTCCAAATATTTCAAAATCGATAGTTTGCCTCGATTCTCAAGTCTTATACCCAGAAACCTAACCGAGTATTGAGTTAAGCCATCACAAGTTCACAATTAATCACATAATCTCATCCAGGTATCATCGCATACATCCAAATGTCTACTAATCAGAGTCATTCATCCGAAGATAACCTAAAGGACATTCAAACTTTGCATTTGTAGATTGCCTTCACTGAGTTCGCCACATCGGTCTGCTCGACTTTGACATAGCGCCACATCCCTACTTAACTTCCAGGGTTCCAGTATTCAAGTTCCAGAGATTGGATGTAGTTCTTCTGATGAACTTACTAAGCTGAGCTCATTATATTCGACATCTCATTTTGCATTTATAACTCACCTCTACAGGTCGCATTCTTTTTCTGCAGTTGTGACGCAGGGTAAAGTTTTAGAGAAGCTGAGGATATTTTTTATATGCAGACGCACTTATGACAATTTATTTTGCTTGCAATAATTTTCTGTTAAACCACCGCACTCATTTTTCATTCCAAAACCAGGGTCAAAGATGGAGAGCGGGGCCTATTATAAGCACGAGGGGCCGTCTGGGCAGGCGGTGTGAGACTAATCTTGGCATGTCTTTTGATGGTTCATGTTGGACAGTTCAACACGCCCCTCAGCGTAAAACTTCCTTTGATATCATGTTAAACCACCGCAATCATTTTCCATTCCAAAATCTGGGTCAAAGATGGAGAGGCGGGGCCTATTATAAGCACGAGTGGACCGTTTTGATAGGCAGTGTGAGACTAATCTTGGCATGCCTTTTTTGATTCATGCTGGACCGTCCAACATTTTCTCTATAAATCAAAAAACTAGATGTATCCCAATAGGTAAAACGTTAAAGCAAGGGAACAGAAGACAGTACACATGCAAAAATGTTTGAAATCAAATAGCTAAACAACTGTGAACATACAAAAACTCAAATCTTGGAAACAACAATGACAAACTGAAATATCCCTCAAGTAGGAAAGTAACACGACAATCAAATATTGACTCTAACACAAATCAGAAATGGGAGACAGATGGGTGGGTATTCAGAGGACTTTCAGAAGACGGAAATGAGACCCGGGTTGGTATTTCACCTTTGGATGTAGCTCAGGTTGTTGGACAACACCGATGGATGTTTGAATGGACTTCTCAGGTAGCCTCACTTGTGCTGAGCTCAGCAATTGCTTTAAGAGGGGAATGTTCCTATAGACTTTCAGGTGTGTCGCGAGATCTCCTCGCTGCAGCACGCGGGTCTTGTTTATAGGCGATTCAGAAGAATTTCTGGTTTGGATTCGTCCCTATACATTGGGTACATGAGGTGGTTCCGGTAAAAAGTTAGAACTGAACCTATATGAATAAGTTCTTGGTTTTGGGTGCAACCGTACGAAGTTGCACCCCTAGTACCGAGTCCCCAAGAAAATAGTGAAATTCACAAAGAAAAGTGCTCCCTACCATGATCTAGTTCAATATGAAGGATGAGTAGGCATGAAAATCTAACTTCAAATTCTCGTAACTTTTGGCGTCTTCTATTTTTATGTTAAGATCTTCTACTAGATCTTAATATAATGCTGCTTTTTTCTGTACTTAAATTGGTAGACATCTTCATTTGGCATCCTAGATATAGTGGTTTGCTTTTGACCTACATCACAATATTTTACTGAGTTGTTGGGTTCTTCTGTGATCTAAAAGTAATCAAAAAGTTAGTCTCACTACAGCTATATTATGAACATATGAGGTCACACATAATAACTTCCGGAAAAATTGGATAAATGATCGTGGCGGCTCTACTTATATAGGATATGAGTGAAGAGCCAGACTTGAACTAATTAGGAATTAGTCTGTGTCAACCCGACGGTTTGTCGATATAGTGATATCGACTTGAATTCAAGTCGACATAATGCATGTCGACTTGACTGCTTGTCAACATAATGTTTGTCGACTAGATCTCAAGTTGACATAATGTATGTCGACTTGACTATTTGTTGTTTATCGATAGACTTGATATCCATCTGATCTCTGGTCGACATAGTGTATATCGACTGGACATGATATCGACTTGATCTCTGGTCGACTGTTACGCACGTGCGCGTAACTGCTTTTATCTTGTCTTTTTTTTAATTTTTATTGTTGTGAGCCCCTCCCTATATAAGGAGGTGGTATGAGAGTTCATCTTATCTTTTATGTTATTAGGGTTTGGGTTCTCCTCTTGGAGAATGGCTTCTTGGAGGAACCAACCTCCAGAAGAAGACACGAGTATTCCTCGTGAATGTATCCTTGTTTCGATTAATACAAGTGTTTCTCTTCTAATCTCTAAAATTAGTCGGACTTGTCGGATCTGCCTGCATCTTGCCGTCGGATTTCGTCCAAATCATTCAATCCTCGTTGTGCCCTAGCTGATCCCATCGTCCGTGAACGTCGTCGCCAGCACAGATCAACGATCGCGTTCCCGACATAGTGTAAATCGACTAGAATTGATATCAACTTGATCTTTGACCGACATAGTGTATATCAACTGGACTTGATCTCGACTCGACATAGTGTATAAACTAGATCTCGAGTTCAGGTTGACTAGACATCTGAAACAATGTATATCGACTAGATTTCCAAAGCTGCTATAAATAGTGGGATTAGGGTTCCTGTTGATACGCAAAATACAGAGAGGTTCGGTTCGTCAAGTTCGGAGCGACGGTTTCTTTCGGAGAACTGGAAC
Source organism: Platanthera guangdongensis (assembly GCA_039583875.1). Lineage (NCBI taxonomy): Eukaryota > Viridiplantae > Streptophyta > Magnoliopsida > Asparagales > Orchidaceae > Platanthera > Platanthera guangdongensis. Next base: position 284,318,017 of record CM077153.1, read on the forward strand.
CTGAGTGATGCAGCCTCTCCAAAAATTGAATCTAGCAATCCCTGGAGAAGAATAATCGATCATCTTCCAACATGCGATCATTCGACGAGAGCAAGGCGTTTCCAGTGTTAGTGTGGATTCTCCTAGATTCGTTGTTTTAGTTCTGCATATTGAGGACTCAATCGATTGTGAATCTCAGATTTTGATTCCGATTGAGAAATTTATGTAGTTCCTGAATCTCAATCAAGTCGTGCTTCTTGATTTTGCAACATGTAACCTTATTTCCTGATTTTTGGTTTTCACAAGATCCACTTCTCTAGGGTTTCTTGAAGTTTCCGCTTTGCATCTACGATATTGCAGAGAAACCCAACATGAGTGCAGTCTGAGGCTTTAAGCCCAAACAACGTGAATCATCTTCAACAATTTCATTAGATTTACCTTAAGTTTACCCCCATTCAATACTAACTTTATCTACTTATCTAATTTGTGCATTTCAAATGTTTATTGTATATGCTCAAACCATCTAAATTTATTTCCTATTAAATTAAAACCATCTAATTCTAAATCCTTAAACCAAAAGTATAAAAAAGAAATCACTAAATAGTCATCCAAGCATAATTCACACAAATATGGTCATTTCATCACCTTCCCTTCAACCAATCACAAGTACTGGGACTAATTCAATTTAAGAAAGAAGCATTAAATATCGAGAACAACATGACGAGGAAAATCACCTCAACTTTTCTCATTTTAGCCTCACATTTTGCTCTTTGGTAACTTTCCCATGCTTGAATCTTGATTTCTTCTCCTTTATATCTGAAACACAACTTAATGAGATTAAAATGAATGAGAATCAGTAAGGCTCATATTTTGATAGAATAACTCTAAACAATATAGCTCACTTCAAACATACAGTTCATACATGTAAAAGGGAAGTAATAATGGTTAGTCCAAAAAAACTTCATGAAGGAGTAAGCATGGAATTTGGCTCCGTTTGGGGGGACTTATTTTCACCGGTCAAGCGGTTAGACCTTGGTCCGATTCATGCGATCGTAACCGCTTGACCGGTGAAAATAAGTCCCCCCAAACGGAGCCTTCATCATTGTAAAGCTCAAGAAAATGCTATTAACTAATAGGAAGACAGATAAGAACACCGTCCTCAGAATTATTTTGAGCTAAAGTTAGCAGAAAAAAGAAAACCATTGTTGTGTGCCTAGCTAGGAGGTGGAGATGACGACGGCAGAGATACTACGGAGCGTGACCGCGGCTACCTAAGCGGAGATTGCTCGTTGGAGGAGAGAGCTACCAAAATCTCACATACAAGATGGGAAATAGAACCTTCTCATTCCTCCTTGATACAATACCCCAAATGCCTTTATATAGGCTTACAACATATAACAAGACAAAAGATACTAATAAAACCTAATAACTAAGTCCGGTGCTCGAGGCCACCCTACATAATTATAACATAAACCAACTAGAGATAATCATAACTACATACTTGGGCACGCAACCCATAACAACCACCTGGGGAGAAAAATCCTGACAATTTTTTGCCCCAAATTTCACTTTCTAGGATTAGGACGTCCACGACATCTAAATCTTGAAGTATGTGCATGACGTTGTTAGAGTTTTGGCTAAAATAACATTTTGGAAAACTAATGTTTACAACCACATACCTAAACACCACATGCATTTTTATAACTAGGTTTACAACCGTCACCATTCTTCCAAATGGGACCTAAAAATCTGCAGAATCTAACAGACAAATTATTTTATAGGGCAAAAGTAACTAAAAACTACCTGGCCATGTGCTTGGATTTCTCAGCTTCCAACCAAGCTGCAGCACGCGTTTCATACTGCTGCTTTAATCGATCTTCTTCATCAATGGATGGCTCCGCGTCTTTTCCAGCCCAGGAAGCTATATTCAGCTTACCAAGTTGTAATCCAAGAGCTGCGATTTCTTTTCTAGTTTTCAGCTGTAATTCTCTCTCAGATAATTCAAATTTTTTACCACCATTCTTGTCATTCTCTTTATTATCATTAGTGGTGGGCATCATATCCACTGTGCTTGATCTTTTCCCTGGAGATGAGGGAATTGAAGATATCGGGCTGCGGCTGGGAGTTAAATTTTCAATAGGTGTTCCAGTTTTTGATGGCCCCTGGCTCGGAATTGGAGTCATCTCAGTGCCTATATCTCTCATTGATATCGGCAGTTTTGCAGGAATGTCTGCAAACATTATTGTTAGCTAAGAACAACTTTGAATTATGCAAAGTGTTGAAGTAAAAGAAAAACAAATATAGTAAGGACAATCATACACACAAAAATACACATCAAATTTATGTCACTCAATCAGAATTGGCCTTATCCAAGGGAGATAGGGAGGAGTCTTACTATAGCCAAAAGGAGGAGAGCACAAAATCGACAGAAACCTGATGTAGGGGTAGGCTAGTGGTGCTCGGAAGCTAGGACTCTACGTGCACGTGTGAGGGAATATACGAATGCGATGCTACATGCAATGAGCAGTCGGAAAGCAACGACTAGTAACGTAAGCAATGAAAATTAGCAGCACCACGCAGTTAATCGAAATAAAAAACAATTAAATAACTTTGGCAATTTGGGCAACGGCTTCCTCCGCACGGAGGGCCTGAGCAAGCGGCGGCGACTAATTCCACAATAAATATTAGCGTATAAAACAACAACTACCAAACTATGGTCACATCACAAATATAGATAAACAACCAAGTGTAAATGTCAAGTACAAACATAATACCATGACATACTCACGATGCAGTGGGCTGATCCGAGACGATGGAGAATTTGAGGGGTCGGATACAAAACGGGCGATCGGAGACGACACGGTGACGTCACGGTGGCTGCCCACGGTGGAAAAGAGGGGGATGCGGGCCGGAAACGGCGAGATCCGGCCACTAGAGAATGGGTCGGAGTGTCGGTGGGTAGATCCGCTAATTTTAGGGCGGATCCGGGCTACGAGAGTGGGAATACGTGAGTGACTAGTAGATCGGTGGAAGGTGGTGCTAGATCAATTAGATCTAGGGTTTTCGGAGTGTTGGGGAGTGGATCCACGACGGAGGAACAAAGGGGATGGCCGGCTAGGGTTGATAAGGCCCTAGGGTGGCCGGTGGGGGAAGAGGTAGGCGGCGGCTTGGCTGGGCTGCTGTAGGGAAGGGCCGCCGGTTGGGGGCTAGAGACAAGGGTGGCTGTGGGGTGTGCTGGTTGGTCGGCCGGTGCAGGGGAGGCAGCGGGAAGGGGGTGTGGAAGAGGCGGCTGGGTGGGGGGTTCGAACAAGGGCTGGCGGCTGCTGTTTTCACAGCAGGCCGGCAGACTTTGGAGGTGGTTTTGGGGGTCTCTGGCGGTGGAAAAAGGGGGGAATGGCTGGAAAACGAAGGAGGGGGATAGGGGTTATCTTGGGGGGAAGATTGGCGGCCTAGGAGTCGAGGGTTCCACGGCGTCGGCACCGAGGAGGGATCGCTGGAATCTGGGATTATTCTTCTCCAAATTCTGCAATACCCTGGAATCAGCCCCCTAGCATCGTATTTATAAGAAAACATAACTTAGGGCATCCCCATCAACGGCTATGATTGGTCGGTGGATTAGTCCTTGAAATACATCAAAATACACTCAAAAAAAATAAAGTAATATAGTGATTTGACTCGCGACGACGTCCCGGACGCAATCGCGGAGTCCGATCGGCGATCCGATCAAGTCTTCCTGCGCGAGTACATGTATGTGGGCCCCGCCTTGCAACGAGCTCCTCCAAGTGCATCCGATGGCTCCCCATCAACTCCCCCCGACTGAAAGGCCTTCATCTCCGATGAATGGAGATGATCATACTGAAGTCGCAGTCCGGGGGCGAGCCGATCTAGCTCTGCCGGTAGGATCCAAGTATCGTCTGTGTCAGGTCGGCCCTGCCAATGTACCAGGTAGCGGCAACGCGGTCCGTCCGAGGTGGGAACAAACTGGTGGGATCTGATCTCTGTGATGCTCTCATCTCTCACCTCTCGGAAGGTGGGTCCCGGTGCGATCGGTGGTGCCTGCGGGGGAACCAAAGTGGACGAAGTCCCAGGTGGATGGATGACAACGGTGGGTGGATTAGGATGGCCAGCAGGTGGTGGCAAAGTGGACGGGTAATATGGTAGCGACAGTGGTGGTGGGGGTGGCTGGGCATCTCCCCCGCTCGGGTCCACATACTCATGAGGCCCATAGTATGGAGTCAGATCCTCAACATTAAACACAGGGTGAATTCCCATACTGGCCGGGATGTCAAGCCGGTAGGCGTTGGTCCCAATACGACTAATAATGGAATATGGACCTACTCGCCTCGCGCTTAACTTCTTGGCAAGCCCCGAAGGGAGCCTCTCGGGGCGGACTCGCATCATTACCTTCTCGCCTACATTAAATATCTGCTCTCGCCTTCGCTTATCTGCATGGGCTTTATAATTATCATTGCTTATTATTATTTGTCGGCGGACCGACTCATGCAAATCATGCAAATGTTGTGCAAATGACTCAGCAGACTCACTAGGGCGGGACTCTAGAGGGCTCGGGGCAAGGTCTGTAGGTTTCCTAGGGTCGTATCCTGAAACTACGTGAAATGGACTCAACCCGGTGGACCTATTGACTGAGCTATTGTAGGCAAACTCGGCGATCGGCAAATCTAAGTCTCAACTACCTACATGCTCTCCAGCTAGACACCGTAACAGATTCCCTAGGTTCCTATTCACTACCTCAGTCTGACCGTCCGTCTGTGGGTGATATGCCGAGGAAAACCTAAGGATAGTACCAGTCTTGTGCCACAGAGTTTTCCAAAAGTAGCTCATGAACCTCACATCGCGGTCAGACATGATCGACTTGGGTAGGCCATGCAACCGAAAGACATCCCTCATGAATATAGATGAAATGTGGGTCGCATCTGCCGTCTTGCGGCAAGCAATGAAGTGTGTCATATTCGAAAACCGATCAACCACCACGAAAATGCAATCGTGTTTTTGTAAGGTGCGGGGAAGTCCGAGAACAAATTCCATGTTGATGTCCTCCCAAGGGCGATGTGGAACAGGTAGGGGGTATAAAGGCCGGTGTTCTGCTTATTTCCCTTGGCCGTCTGACAGATACGGAAGTGGCGCACAACCCGAGCTACGTCCTTCTTGAGGCTAGGCCAGCAGAGACGGTCCTCAACAAGGGCTATGGACTTATCTCGCCCGAAGTGACCCGCGGCTCCGCCCGCATGCAGTTCCCAAATAAGGTAATCTCGGTAAGACGTCTGAGGAACGCATAGGCGGGAAGCCCGGTACAGATATCCCTCGTAAATCTGGTATCCCTCAACAGGGTCGGGTGGGTCTCGGGATAGGGCGGCATAAATCTCACCAAAGTCAGGGCACGTAGGGTAATCGAGCATCAGTCGCTCAAGTCCCTGCACACTCGCTGTCATCGTCTGCAATAGAGACACGCGGCGACTCAACGCATCGGCCGGCTTGTTCTCAACACCCGCGCGGTGCTTGAGAACGTAATGAAAATCCTGCAGATACTCAACCCACTTCGCATGCCGGTGGCCCAGCTTGCACTGCGAATCAAGGTAACGGAGGGCCTGGTGGTCGGAATACAACACGAACTCCTGGGGAAGGAGGTAGTGTCGTCAGTAACGAAGAGACTGGACAATAGCATAAAATTCTCGATCGTAGTTTGAGTACTTTTGCTTTGCTTCATTCAGCTTATCACTAAAGTAAGAAACTGGGTGTTCCTCTTGACTCAATACGCCACCTATACCGATACCAGACGCGTCGCAGGCGACCTCAAAGGCGCGACTGAAATCTGGCAACCTCAGTACGGGAGCTGTCGTCAATCTCTCCTTAATCTCCTCGAAGGCTCTAGTGGCTGCGGGGGTCCACTGAAACTCTCCCTTCTTGAGACAGCTCGTGAACGGGGTCATGATCGTGCTGAACCCCTGGACAAACCTCCTATAGAAGGTGGCAAGCCCGTGAAAGCTACGAGCCTCGTGGATATTCCTAGGTACAGGCCAATCTCGAATAGATTTGACCTTCTCAGGGTCCACGGAGATTCCGGTAGAGGAAATAATAAAGCCTAGGAAGTGGACGGACTCGGAAAGAAAGGCGCACTTCTTAAGGTTTACATACAGTTTCTCTTGGCAGAGGGTGCCAAAGAGAAGTCTCAAATGATCGAGGTGAGCGGCCTGAGTCTGGTTGTAGACTAATATGTCATCAAAGTACACCACCAGAAACTTGCCCATGTAGGGCCTCAACACCTGCGTCATAACGCGCATGAATGTGCTCGGGGCATTGGATAGCCCGAATGGCATGACTAGCCACTCATAAAGACCGTCCTTGGTCTTGAAGGCGGTCTTCCACTCGTCCCCCTCACGAACTCGTATCTGATGGTACCCACTGCGGAGGTCGATCTTGGAGAAGATCTGGGCACCGGACATAGTATCCAGTAAGTCATCGAGTCGTGGGATAGGGAAGCAATACTTGACCGTGATCTTATTGATGGCGCGGCTGTCGATGCACATACGCCAACTACCGTCCTTCTTAGGGGTAAGAAGGGTGGGGACTGCACAAGGACTCATGCTCTCGCGAATGAACTGCTTCCGAAGAAGCTCGTCAACCTGCCGTTTGAGCTCAGCGTGCTCATCCGAGTGCATACGGTAGTGGGGCAGGTTCGGGAGGGAAGCTCCCAGGACTAAATCAATGGCATGCTGAATGTCCTGAGGGGGAGGCAGCTCATCGGGGAGCTCGTCTGGCATAATATCCGCAAACTCGCCTAACAGGGGACGCACCGCGAGTGGGAAATCAACTGGGGCGTCCTCAGTAACCTGGGTAGCAGCGACTACATAAATAACGTCGGACTCAGCACTATCTCGCAGAAACTCCCCTCGCCTCAGAATATGCAGTGGCCGCGAGGCGCTCGTGCTCGAAGACGACTCTACCACACCCTTGGGTCGATCTCGGGGCTGGGTGGGTGTCAACGTGATCTTCCGCCCCTTATCATAAAAGACACACGTGTTCGAGCGACCGAAGCACGTAACATCACGATCAAAAAGCCAGGGGCGGCCAAGCAACACGTGAGCGACGTCCATGGGAATAACATCGCACCAGACCTTGTCCTGAAAGGACGCAATGGTGATCGGGACTAAGCAACGCTGGGTGACCTGAATCGCCGTCTTGTCAACCCAGACGACGCGGTACGGATGGGGGTGAGGCTCTGCCTTCACCTGCATACGGTCAAGCGCCTTCTGGGCTACAATATTCACGCAACTCCCACCATCAATAGCTAGCTTGCAGGGACCGCCTGCACTAGGGAAGTACGTGTAAAAGATGGTCGTGCGTCGCCAGTCCTCGTCCACACGTGGGGTGTGTAGGAGGCGTCGAATCACTCCCACCTCTAAAGATCGCTCGGCGTCACTCTCCAAACCTTCCTCGACTGCGGCCCTAACCTCCTCTGGGGCCTCCTCTTCACCCTCTAAACCCTGCTCCTTTTCCTCAAGTAACAGGTTTCGCGTGGGGCACTGCGCCGCCACGTGGCCCCTTCCAGAGCATCTAAAACATACAATGCCCCCAGATCGCTGGCCATCAGTGGCTACGGCTTTACCCTTCGCATCCGCGGGGATACGTGAGGGTGCGGCCGTGGTGGTCTGGGGCGGAGCGGGTTTCCTAAAGGTCGAGGAATCAGTCCGAGAGGTGAACTGCCTCGTACTAGACGAACGAAGGTACTGCTCATACTCGAGGGAGAGCTGGAATATCTGATCAACAGTCTCCAAGCGGTGGGGAATCAACTCTCTCCGAATATCAGAACGAAGGCCCGCCTTGAAGCGGGCGGCAGTGGCAATAGGCTCCTCTGAAATATCACTTCTGACTACCAGCTCATCGAAGCGAGCCATGTACTCGGCGACGGTAAGTGTCCCCTGCCGCAGGTTATGTAGCTGCTCAAATAGCTGATCTCGATATGACGCAGGGAGGTACTTCTCCTTCAGTCTCTCCTTCATCTCGTCCCATCGGGCGATGGGGTAGTAACCATCCCGCTCTAGAGCTCTCTCAACACTAATCTAGAATATCTTAGCTTGCCCGATAAACTTCATCTTAGCAAAGCGGACACAACGCTCGTCACTCATGTCGTTCACTCAAAGTAGTGGTCCATGTTCAAGAGCCAATCGCTGAAGGCTTTTGAATCTAGGCGAACATCGAACGAAGGGGCGTCGAGTCGGATGCGACAAGTGATGTCATGATAGTGGCCCCCTCTCCTAGGATCGGGGTAGTCCTCGGAGTAATCATCATGAGCGTAGTCGTATCGAGCGGGTGGGGGACCACGCTCTCTCCGACCCGGGGGATAATAATCATCCTGGTGATGGTCACGGCGACCGTGTGGGGGCACACGATCCCTGGGGTCCGGCTGAGGCTGACGTGGCATACGGTACTCATCACGCTGGGGTGGCAGCATATCCCTCGTCGGGACTTGCCTATAATCTCCCGCAAAATCAGGATGTCGCCTTACCGGCGGAATCGGGGCTCGATGAGGACTATCACGACGGTAACGGTCTGCGGGAGGTGGGCCATCCCTCGGGCTTTGCCCTCGACGTGGAGGAGCGTCAGGGTCGTCCTCAAGAGAATCGTCACGCTGTGTCGGAGTGTCCCTGGCATCCTCTAAGTGGCCTAAACGAAGGTTCACCTCGGCAAGGTCATGACGCACATCGTCGAACTGGGCTCCTATGGTGTCAAGGCGACCTAGGACAAGGCGTTGGAACTCAGCGAAAGCGGCGTCCGAATTCGAACTCGTCGCTCGGTCCTCAGTGTTCTGTGGTTCTACCATGCTTACTCTAAAAGTCCTACCACTACGGAGCATGCAAGTGGCCTAACCTGGCTCTGATACCAAATGATGTAGGGGTAGGCTAGTGGTGCTCGGAAGTTAGGACTCTACGTGCACGTGTGAGGGAATATACGAATGTGATGCTACATGCAATGAGCAGTCGGAAAGCAACGACTAGTAACGTAAGCAATGAAAATTAGCAGCACCACGCAGTTAATCGAAATAAAAAGCAATTAAATAACTTTGGCAATTTGGGCAACGACTTCCTCCGCACGGAGGGCCTGAGCAAGCGGCGACGACTAATTCCACAATAAATATTAGCGTATAAAACAACAACTACCAAACTATGGTCATAGCACAAATATAGATAAACAACCAAGTGTAAATGTCAAATACAAACATAATACCATGACATACTCACGATGCAGTGGGCTGATCCGAGACGGTGGAGAATTTGAGGGGCCGGATACAAAACGGGCGATCGGAGACGACACGGTGGCACGGTGACGTCACGGTGGCTGCCCACGGTGGAAAAGAGGGGGATGCGGGCCGGAAACGGCGAGATCCGGCCACTAGAGAATGGGTCGGAGTGTCGGTGGGTAGATCCGCTAATTTTAGGGCGGATCCGGGCTACGGGAGTGGGAATACGTGAGTGACTAGTAGATCGGTGGAAGGTAGTGCTAGATCAATTAGATCTACGGTTTTTGGAGTGTTGGGGAGTGGATCCACGACGGAGGAACAAAGGGGATGACCGGCTAGGGTTGATAAGGCCCTAGGGTGGCCGGTGGGGGAAGAGGGAGGCGGCGGCTTGGCTGGGCTGTTGTAGGGAAGGGCCACCGGTTGGGGGCTGGAGACAAGGGTGGTTGTGGGGTGTGCTGGTTGGTCGGCCGGTGCAGGGGAGGCAGCGGGAAGGAGGTGTGGAAGAGGCGGCTGGGTGGGGGGTTCGAACAAGGGCTGGCGGCTGCTGTTTTCACAGCAGGCCGGCAGACTTTGGAGGTGGTTTTGGGGGTCTCTGGCGGTGGAAAAAGGGGGGAATGGCTGGAAAACGAAGGAGGGGGATAGGGGTTACCTTGGGGGGAAGATTGGCGGCCTAGGAGTCGTCACATAGGGTTCCACGACGTCGGCACCGAGGAGGGATCGCTGGAATCCGGGATTATTCTTCTCCAAATTCTGCAATACCCTGGAATCAGCCCCCTAGCATCCTATTTATAAGAAAACATAACTTAGGGCATCCCCATCAACGGCTATGATTGGCCGGTGGGTTAGTACTTGAAATACATCAAAATACACTCAAAAAAATAAAGTAATATAGTGATTTGACTCGCGACGACGTCCCGGACGCAATCGCGGAGTCCGATCGGCGATCCGATCAAGTCTTCCTGCGCGAGTACATGTATGTGGGCCCCGCCTTGCGGCGAGCTCCTCCAAGTGCATCTGATGGCTCCCCATCAAAACCTCAAAAATAATTAAGTCAGAACACTGAGGACCGAGTGTATTGTGATCTTGAATATGAAAATATTACCAACAATGCCCTTACATTAAGCAAAAATCTACCAATGTGAGTGGAAACTATAACAATTCTGATCCACCTCAAATAAAAGGCATATAGTGTTGAGGTATATTTATTTAAGTGTTAATGGGCTCCTTAACGGGTCGGCTAGGATCCGATAGGCATCCAAACACGTAGTCGGGGATTTAGGATTTCGCCTATAAATACCCCTGCTGGGGGCAACGGGGAGGCCATTCCAAACTTGATGGTCACGCGGATGCTTCGAGCGCTCTAACATATAGAACACAGTAAAATGATTTCTTAGCAATGTAAATACACCGCTCAATGTTTTGCAAGGTGAGATTCCTGAGCATAATTTGTTTTACTGAGCATAATTTGTTGCCTTGACTGAATAAATGAAAGTATATTTATTTTAAATCTTATATATGTTGGTTTGGTTCGGATCCGGTTCGACCCGGATCTGGTTTTGAAATTTACTTCCCCAGATATATGCGCACAACATAAATAAAGAGAATTGAAAAAAAAGGAAAAAAATTAATTTTTTTCTTTTTTGGGGATTGTTGTGAGTTGTCTAAAGGAGGCAAGGAAATAAATTGATTTCCTTTTTTCCCTGTGCACAAGGAATTAAGATCCAACCCCACCGTGAGTTGAAAAGTAGAGGGAGCCCCCTGAAGCTTCTTGGGTGGAACGGGGTCTTGGAGGAAATACAACTGCTTGTGAGAGATAGCCGCCTCTTTCTCTCTCTGATTCTCTCTCTCTCTCTCTCGCTCGTGCACTCAGAGGGGCCGCCGGCCTTGGGTGCTATCTCCGGTCTTGGAGGAGATATTTGTCGGCATTGAGAGAGGGTGTTGTCGTCGTGCTCGGTGGAGTTTGTCACCGGAGTTGCAGTGGACGTTCTTTGGAGTCGAGAGACGTGGTTCGAATGTGTGCATGAGTGCAGTAAGACTCGACGGTGTTTTCGCTCCGGTGGTGCCGGTGTTTCTCCGGTGGCGGCGTTGTTCTCCGGTGGTGGTGCGGTTGAACGTCGAAATTCGTTGAATGTTCCGGTGAACCTTGTGCGTCCGCGAGCTGGATTGCAATCTAGATCTTCTACTCTCTCGTGGATCGTGCGTGTCCGGTGAATCTTCGTGTATTTCATCGGACGTCAAATGTTTCTCCTGTATTTGCATTTATATTTTCATTATATAAATTCTGTGGTTGTGTTTTTTTGTATTCTTGTTGACCTGTGTTAATTATAGCTGTGTTTATTTGTACCAGATTTTACAACAATATAAGACCTAAAAATAAAATTGAACTATGAATATGAATGAATTTAGAATTAAAATGCAAGATTTTTTGGTTCACAGACATTTATAATGATATGATGTGTTATTTAAAGCAGTTAGGTGTGTTTGCATCTTAAAACAATTTTTTATATATGAACTGTAAGGACTATATATAGATATCAACAAAATAAATTGACATTGTTCAATGAGATCCTATGAACAGATGCACTCTAATAACTCCGAGCATACAGAACTTAACATCCAAACATCCCCAAATTCACATCCTTTGTTAGTAAATAGATAAAACAACAGCAATACCTGCAGTTCCACATGGAAAACTACAAGAGACTGATGATTCTTTACTCAAATCCTTTGGAATTCGAACGAAAATTCCTAAATCAGCACCCGCCTGAGAAGGATCCGTCAAGAAGCTTGCATCATTTGATGAAACAAGATTAGAACGCAAGCCCTGAGAAATAAATGAGAACTTGTCTGTGATATTTTGAGAATCAGTATTGCTGGCTGCAGGTTGAATCATGGCAGGTTTCTGCTCTGCAATCATGGATTCAGGAGCAATCCTGGCCCAGATAGAATTTGCCACCCGAAACTGTGCTGAACCCTTCTTCAATACATTTTCTTGCCCTCCTTGCCGATTAACAAGCCATTTTTCGGCATCATTCCACTTTGACGGAATCTGCCTAGAGAAAGGGCCAATGACTGGATGATGAGAGATTCTTCCTCCTCCATGAAACTCGAAACTAGAAGTAGTGGCACTCTCATGCCCACTGTCGTAATTGTTGTTGTCTTCTTCTTCTTGATGCTTCATGGGATGCACTATGCCAAAGTTGTTTCCAGGTTTGGTTTGAGAAGTACTGCTACTATCGTTCTGGTTCCTTGCGCATCTTGCATCAGAAATTCCTTTGTAAAGGGAATTCCCCGTAGAAATGGAAGACTGAGTTTGATGGCCGTGTCCATGGCCGAAAAGTTCTCTGGTAGAAAACTCTTTTTTGTGCGATTTAGGGCAAGCTACAATAACGAAAAGTACAGTTCGTCGTCAATAGGCGATAATCACAAAGGAAACAAGATCCGGTGAGAGAAATTTGACGAACCTTCATCATCAAGATCGCCAACCAGTAAGTTTATTTTCGCATTCTCTGTGTCAAGCTTGGAAGGGGAAGCCCGGGAGGAAGTCCCCCCTTCCTTCATTTTCATGTGTTGAGCTCCAAGTAGTTTCATCCTTAGCTTGCTGGGAGAAATAACGCCAAGCTGTATTCATGAATGAATAATTAGCTTGTAATCCAATGGGGTCGCTTCGTTTACTTGGGAAAGAAGAAGGCGCAAATTGGATTCTACTTGCTGATGATTATAATAAAAAGGAGCAGAGGCGACGAAAATGTGCGAATGCTAATTTCCCGCCATTGGTATTCAATGTTGTATCTCAAAATGCTCGGGAAATCGGATGAAGACGCTGAAATAAAGAATTATTAAAACTAATGGATCAATCTTATGCCATTCTCCAAGATCAATGACTGTTACTTCGAATCCACACAACGAGAAAGAGATTATTTCATAACGCGGCATCAAAAGCCCGGAATAACGCGAAAATCGTAGAAGAATTGCAGATTGTTGAAGCGGAAACGCAGAGAATCTCCGGCGGCATAAGAGAAGCCTAAAAAATGACATTGTAGCACAAAACGCAATTTCGAAACAAAAAAACGACGAGGAAATCAAGAGTTTCTTAGTAGAACCCCCATTGATTGCTTCCAGACTAGAAAGCAACCATTAATGGAAAGCTGAAGAGAAGATGAAATACCTTCAATGGAACATTAAAACAGATTTCAATAAATTGAAACAGAAACCACACACCTGAACTTTGTGAATCCTTTCGTAATCCATTGGTAGGAGAGCAAAGTAAACACGCGCACCGAGAGAGAGAGAGAGAGAGAGAGAGAGAGATGGAGAAGACCCTGGATGTGAGTATTTTGTAGACGATGACACCAGCGAGGACAGAGAATAATCGCCGAGCCATTCAAAATACACGGCAGCATCACGGTTTCACTCTCTGAAGTCTCAACACTAACAACCGGTAAGCTTACCGCCTCACTTCTATGACTCGGGAATTTTCATCATCTTCCTTGAAAATCGACCACATCAAATGGTGATTAGAAAAGGTGATTGTTAACCACAACCCATTATTTTGCTAGTCGTACCTCAAAATCTCTCAATTTCTTCCGTCTTTTCGAAATTCACCTTGTACATACAATATCAGGAAAAGTGTTCAACACGAAAATTATAGATATCGACGAGATCTATAACTTTCGGTGGAATCACTTTTCCTAAAAATTTATGTACAAGGCGTACTTTGAAAATATGCCCAGGTTTTGCGTCTTTTCAAAATACGCCTTGTACATGCAATTTAAGGAAAAGTGTTCAACACGAAAGTTGTAGATATCGTCGATATCTACAACTTTCGTGTTGAACACTTTTCCTGAAATTGCATGTACAAGGCGTATTTCGAAAAGGCGCGAAATATTGAGAGACTTTAGTGTGCGACTAGTCAATTACGGGTTGCGGTTAACAATCGCCTTAGAAAAAGGATTTGGATCACCTAGAGTTCGTACGACCAACTTCAGGGTAGAGTTTGATCCATCTCGCGCGATGTATTGAAATACAACGCGCGAGATTTCCCGTTTTTTTTATATTTTTATTACTTTTTACTGTTCACTTTTTTTGTCTTTTAGCGCCTGATTCATCTCGCCGTAGAATTGGTGAGATGAAACGCTCTCGCGCGTTAGATCGAACTCCACCCTGGAGTTCTCCGTACGAACTCCAGGGGATCCGAGTACTTAGAAAAATACGATTACAACAGCGGCGCAAGTTCAGTTTTATTCTGCTCCTAAGTTTTTGTGGGGATACGAGTGCAGTTTTAAAATTGAGTAGCACAAAAGGGTGTGATATGCATGCATTTTTGTGAGTACATCTTAGCTCGCGCACATACATCTCAAAGCGAGATGTGATGTGCACGTATCTCCATGCGAGCTGAGATGTGCTTGCATCCGTTTGATGTCACACTGCACCGTAAAGTATTTTACACCCTCGAATCCAGCATAAAAGTGATAATAAATTATATTTTCAAAAGGGAGAAGTGTCACGACCCGTCTCAACAAGATCAGAGTGCACTTTGGATGGGTCGTGATGTCACATACATGTAGAGAGGAATTATGCATAATAAGGCGGAACCAGAAATTTTACAACTAGTTTTTTTTTAATTTGTTATTTTTGAAAAAATGGTTTTAATTGATTTTAAATTGGTGCGGAAGTCACACATGAATAATTAAAAAATATTTGTGCATGCATTTATTTTACAAAAACCAAGCCACAAGCAGTACTAAAACTAAATGAATGCAACTAGTCACAAAGGTAGAAATATCATAAGTGAAATGAATTAATACAATGCTGCTTCACGCTACAAGTTGTTCTCGATACAAGAGAAAATGTCTTACGACAACTAATACATGAATAAAAAAAATCCAACAGTAACTGAAACAAAATGCATAGGACCTGCTGACACATTAAACAAATTAAAACCTCCAAACAAAGTTGTAGCTGGAAGAAGAAAAAATCAGGAACCGGGCGGCGCAGCCACGAACAACTAAGGAAAATCCGAACATCGAAATAAGGCAAATCCAAACAGAAGTAAAATACCTCCAAACATGAAAATACATAAAGATTTAAGTTAATAATTTGCACAGAAAGTAAGCAAAGGACAAGTAACCATGTCTAACAAGATGTTTTTACTATAATAGCCTACTCCAGAGTTTAGTCTAGCTGTCATACCATAAGCAGGAAACAATGAAGGGTGAAGGTGTTGTCATTTGCTGTACAAGATTCTAGTGTATAAATTGATGCAAGACTTATCAACAACTATGCTTGCAAAAGTCGCCTAGTGGTTTCTGTTTCCAGCTAGGCGGGGGCTCGATTCAACGCGTCACACCAAACCAACACTCTTCTTTCAATGTTTGCCTATGATATTAGACAATTACATGGATTCATAATTTATTTAGACATTTATTAATTAGACGATTCCAATCTGTAAGGGGATACTTCATAACAAAAAGTGAAGTAAATTAGATCTCATGTTTGCAAGCGAGAGAGGTGTCTCTACTTTCCTTAAGGTGACTTCGAAAATGCTAGTGACAGCTAAGTGGCGCAAGCGAGGTTAGGAGCTCAAGCTAAACCTATTCAAGATCAAAATGCAATTCAAATCAGATCTCTACACATGTACATGTGTTTGATATTCGCACCACACAACATGAGAGGGGTTTAGAAATTTACCTCCCTCAAAAGTGAGGAGAGAAGAGGCTACCGCGAGGGATCAGGAGTTTTGGCAGTGTCTGGAAGCAAAATCCCTAATTTAGAAAGTGCTTGGAGCGATTCCACCACCTAAATCCGAGGACACTCACTGGAAAACACACACAAATCCGGGATTAGCGGGTTATATGATGGACATAGGTTGGGTCGTCCAAAAATCCTAGATCGGAGAATGAAAAATTAGCGTAATTAAATTAGGGCAAACTGAAAACGAGAGTTAGGTGGGTTCCCTACCCAAGGAGACCATATCTAGGCTCAGAAATTCACGAAGTGGTGATTCGAGCGAAACCCTAGGAGTCCCTCACAAAATCCACCAGCCGGAATGAGGAGGAGGTAGGGTTGTCGGAGAAGAACGTTGTTTTTGCCCTCTCTGACCGGAGGGGGATAAAAGGAAGGGATGAAGTTGCCTTGAAAGGAAGAAGAAGCGAGCGGCGAGGTTGATGGTGTCGTCGGCTTCCTGGAGAGGCACAGTCGCTGCTTTCGATGTCGTCGGCCAACGGGAGAGCCAGAGACGGCGGGGGAAACCAGAGGGAGAGGCGTCGGTGGCTGTGGGAGGAAGAGGAGGCGGGATCGGCGGCTTGCGCTGCGATACGGGAGACGGGAGAGGAAACCCTGGGTCGACGGTCTTGCGGGATGCGAGAAATAACGAATGGGGGGGGGGGCTCGGGTTAAATGAGAGGGGAAATAAGATTTTATTTTATTTATTAAATTATTATTATTATAATTACTGTTATAACTAAGAATAACAATGAGGTTGTTACAAAAAGTGTTTGAGTAATTTTATAGAAATTTAAATTATATTCAAAATTATCAAATTTTTATTTATAAAATAATGTTTCAAAAATTTACAAATTAAGGCTTGTTTGGGACGCTGACATCTTTTTTGTCTATTCCTCCCAAACTCAATGTCGAGGACGAGAGGTGTTTGATTTGACACCTTCTCCAACTCTGTTTGGAATGGAGCAGAGGGAGAACAGAGAAAAGGTGTCGTCCATAAACGTGGAGAGCTCTCTCTGGCCGCGATTTCTGTCGCGTCTAACTCCTTTCACAGGCATCGTTGGCGTACCAAACAGACCCTAAATCCAAAGTAATCTCAATAAGACTTTTATCGCTATAATGCAAATATAATTATTCATACGACTTTAATTTGAGTCATACCAACGGTTTTAAAACGGCTTGGTTGGTTGTTTCTAGAGCTGAGTTCTATGAATCTTCCAATTTGCAACAAGAAAAATTTGGAATATGAAAGGAATGAGTGAGACTGTTCATGAAAGCCTCAGACCCTATGATCTTTATAATAGTGGAAGAGGGACCCTTCATTCTAACCTTATTCACTGCAACACTGCAAAGGAAATCTGAGACTCTATAATTGTTTACATGGAGGGAACTGAGGAAGTGAGGGATGACAGAAAATCTCTTCTAAATCAACAGTATGAGACCTTCAGACAAGACAAAAAGGACTACATAGTTGTATGCTATGAGAAGTTCTTTAAAATTATGAATTATTTAAAGACTTATGACAAACAATTTTCCAACTATGAACTGAATGACAAATTCTTAAGGTTATTCAACAAAGAGTGAGACATCAAGATTTGTGTCATAAGGGAGATGGACAACTTGGCCAACATTCTCCTACAAAATCTATACGACAAGTTATTGTCGCATGAGCTTCAGCTGAACTCCAGAAAGGTTGAAGATGAATCTGCCAAGTCATTCAGCAGAGAGAAATCATTGACCTTCAAAGTTGAAACCTCTAGAAGACGAAGAGAGAAGACTCCTCCTCCCTCAAGAAGGGTTGTTGAGTTAGAAAGCTATGCACTCAGCTCATCAGAAGTTGAGCTGTCTGATGGAGAACTAACCTTGTTCTCCAAACAATTCAAAAGGATGATGAGCAGAAGAAGACAGTGGAAGAACAAGGCCACTATAGGCTCCAGCTCAAGGAAGCCCCAAGCTAACCATGACGGATCTAGAAAGGATCCCACCAGGGAAAGGTATATATCTAAATAAAAAAAATTAAAACTGATGTGGTTTGGTACTGTGGCAATAGGTTAGGGCATGCTATAACAAACTGTCCTGTTAAAAGGAAAGAGAGCAAGAGGTCTGATGATAAGAAACATCACAAGGATAAAAAGGTTGACAAGAGTTTATTGGCTAAGAAGAAATCAAGCCTATCTGACAGTGATTCTGAGACTTCAGAATTTGAAGAAGAAAAATACTTACATTGGACTATTCTCTATGGAAGTAGATATAGATCACCCTGCAACCAAGGTGGGCATAAGGGCATCACTATCCTTTACTAACAGTGACTCCGAAGATGAAGAAGACTACAACCTCATGTTCATGACTGAAGAAAATCAGGATAAATCTGATCCCGATGAGATTATCATTTTTAACATGTCTTCTTCAGGCTTTGACTATAAAATGGCTCAGATTCTGAGGCATCATCTTCATCCAATGAGAACGATTGATTAGAACCTGAAGAGTATGTCAATCAATTGCTTGACATATATGGTGTTCTCCTGGAAGCTCTGAAGAAGAGCAAAAAGCTTGTCAAGAGACAAGCTGAAGAGATTGCTTCTCTATAGCAGGCAAAATCCATGCAATCTGAGTCAGCTTCCTAGCTAGCTCAGATGAGCAAAGAAATAAGTCAGCTGAAAACAATCAATATTATCCAAGTGAGCATCATAAGGCAGAAGAGCAAGATCATTAAGGATATTGAAGAGAAGCTCCTCAAAAAGAGGAAGCTAGTGGAGAAATTTTCCAAGCCCAAGATTGTTGCCACTTATTGATTCCTTCTCCTTCCAAAATAACAGAAGAGGATATGGGTTCAATTGGAAAACTGGAGCTGCTAATTCTAAGGGGAAAGACAAGGCTCTAGTTGTTCCTCAAACCACCTTTTAGAAGGTAGTGTTTCCTTCTAACAGGTATGACCATGATAATATATATGGTCACTGGAAGAATGGATGTTCCTCAAGTAAGGGCAATAGTGCACCCTAAAATGGGTGGAGAAAGGGCATGAGGTTGAGTTCTTTGAAAGCTCCCCATGAAGAAATTCAAATGGACCATCATGGACCATTTGTGTTTGGTGTTACAGCCCCTACACTCAAGGGTATGGCAGCGGTCTCATCCCAAAACCCTCCAGCAAAGAAGCTGACAAATTTGAAAAAATATATTGATGACTACGAATAATATATTGAAATCGATGAGTTTTATAAATACCTAATTTAAACAAATAAAAAAATACATAAATTTTTTTGCAGATGAACTATTTTCACTCCCCCACTTCTAAATTTAGAGGGGGGAGAGAAGATCACCATTTTTATAGACGGAAATGGCGAACGGTTGGAGGGAAAGGTGGCGTCATTTTTGGAGAATGGCGGACGATTGGAGTTGCTCTTACAAAGATGCAAGCTAGGTACCTGTGAGGTTTGGGCAAGTTGTGTAGGGCCTCCATAAAGCTGTCCTTCGGTTAACGATCAATCCTTATCACTACATTGTGCTCCCTGAATACACGTCATGCACAATAACCGCTTTTTGCTAGCACAATACAATGAAAAAGGTTGACCATTGACCAAATGATTGTTGTATTGAGGCTTTCTTGCACCAAGATATATTTTATATTACCTTTAATTTGTGTGCCATGATTATACATTCATCGCAAAAAGGCATCAAAGAGTCTAAAGATCAAGACCACTTCCAAACTTTAAAAGTAATGCACTTTGCTAGTCCTTATTATTTAATAATTCATGTGCATGATAATATTAGATGTATTACATGCACAAACATTGATCATAAAAAAAATCTTGGCATTTTGATTGCCCCACAGTCAAACATCTTGGATCCTCCTCTGAGGAAGGGGGAAGTACTTCCATTCTAAGTTATGAGACTAAAGACCTAAATAAATAGAGGGCTCTAGTTGGGCCTTGTTATTGAGCCTTTTTTACGTTGTTTATTCAACAAACACTAAGCTAAAACAAAATATTTTTATATACTTGACAGAGAGTCCTCCATACCTGCAGTTTTTTTGTTCAACTTACCAACAAAGTATTTACATCCAAAAATTCTTTAAAGCCATGCTTAAGTTATCTATTGTATTGCCCATTCAATCTCGTCTTATGGACACATTAGAGGATGACAATAACAAGGACCAAGATCTGCAATGAGCACAATGATATGTTTAAGAGGACCACAAAAACTTGAAGGAACAAGAAAAATACACAGCTCATCATTACAAGCACATGATTAAGCCCATTTTCTAAGATAAGAACTCAATTTGAGTGTATTTAGATAAGGACATGCCGAAAGATGATCAATGTCAATTTTTCGACATTGCTCAGGGTAAATTGCAGGAAGAAGCTTAGAGGCTAATCATTAATCGATGTCAATTCCTATAACAGAAAGTCTTTCTACAAACAAACAATAAAAAGTGACGAATATATGTCAATTTTTACGATATAGTCATTATATAAACGAACAAAAGAATTGAATTTAAACTCAATGTCATTTCCTATGTGTATTGATATTGAATTGAAAGTCAATATTTATATATCAATGCTCATGAAACGAATGGACCCTAATTATACTTTCTTTAGAATAAACATATTTGGTCCACCGTCCATTGACAAGTCTCTATTTTGATTTAAGGAAAAAATTAACTAGGCTGCATTTAGCACGATCCAATGACTATGATCGCTATCAAGAAAAGCTAATTAATTAATTTTGAACATAAAAGTTGTCGAAGATACTTAGGTGAGGTCGCGCGTTCACAAAAGACGCTTCATAATCACCGCATTTGATGGTTAAAGTTTCAGTTTCAGGCAACACAGATTGTATTCATCCAAAACCTAATGCCATTAATGGCCATCAGATTGTGACAGCATGCAATTTTAACGGCTCAAAATAGCTCATGGGTAGACCGTTTTTTTTTAAAATGGACGGGCGAGATTGAGTTGGCCAATATATAGATCACGTGCTCTCATTTGTTTGAAGTCGGAAGCTAGCATGTGCCCAATAATTTCGGCAGTGGATGCGCCAAAATAAATGGAATCAGTGCACTGGGGCGGGGCAGCCATGAATGAAGGAGTATCCAGAAGGAGTAATATAGCTCATGATCATTTGAAGCCTTGCAGAGAAGAGAGCTGATTGGAGTGATTAAGCCTAGTAAGTAGCTAGCTAGGGAATGGGTGTACTGTGCGGTCAAACGCATTTTCCAAGAGTACACTTGCATGATCCCCATCATGACCCACAACAACCCAGCAGCGAGCAGGGGTGTAAAGTGCAGACGCTGCATTTTACGGTGCTGTGCAGTCATTCAATGATTGTGAGTGCATCACATTTCGTGCGGAGATACGTGCAAATCTCAGATCGTGATGTGTTGCACCCGCAGCTATTGGATTGTGCATTACACCGTAAAATATAACGCGCATCCAGCTTCCCAACAAGCCCGCGGGCTGCGCGCTTTAAAATGTTGAGAGAGAAACAGTAGATAATATAGGGTCGGTAGGGAAAGACAGAGACAGACGCATTGAGATTATGGAATCATTGTCATCATCAATGATGCATCATCCTAGCTATAGAAGCTATTACTGTGCAAGAGTACTGCAAGAGGCTTCTCTGGAGAGTGGGCAGAGCTACTGATCAGAGTAGTCTCAATGCATCTCTTTCAACCCCCCACCATCCCCTCCAACCATAGCCCCCATCACCTCTATTTCTTGAAATTATTGCACAAGCTAGCCTCTCCTATAAATTTTCATTTTAGGGTATGCACACACAAGAAATATCTCATGGTAATTTTCATTGGGAGGTATTTTTGTACTTGCAATGTTTTGAAATGTGAACTTATAATAAGGGAGGTTTTTGTAATTTAGAAAGATAAAGGGTATAATCAAGCGATAATTATTATTATGCTGTTTGGCGCGGCATTTTTGCTCCATTAGTTTGGTCAAAAACACTATAATTATAAAATGTATGTTTATCATGACATTAATTGTTATCTTCACCATAAAGGAAAAAAGGACTTTGAACATAAAATAGATGAAGTTTCTTAGGTGAGGTCCGGCGGTCACGAACCACGGTTTATAACTGCCACGCTCACAACCGTCACCACCACACTAAACTGTGATTATGAAGCATGTACAATATCTATTGTCCTAGACTTTGTATGTTCACACACACACACACACACACACTATTGAATGCAGCGACGATGTAGAATGCAGAATCGCCTTATTAAAAATCCACTGGTTTCTATTGGAGTGTAAAATGTAAGATTAATTTTACTAATTAACAAATTAAATAAAGAACACACAAATAATTAAGCTTGAGTGAAACGGTAACTGAAGTGCAGAATAATTTATACCGTTAAATGATTCAAGCTGGTGTCTCATGATAGCAGAGATTCTCAAAAATTGTGACGTGTAATTCCTTACAAATTCTGTAGCGTTAGCGGATCCCGCTAACATACAACGTCTTTCTAAATGGTTCTCTACAAGCACAAGAGTTAGCACAAGTATACATGTATGTTATTAGATTGCAAAATCTAAAATAGAAGTGAGTCGATTTCCTGTTGAAATTTCACAAGATGATCAGGAGATATCTCTGATAGCAAGCAAAAACTTTCAGAGCTATCAAGCTGAGAACTTGATTAAGCAAAAAGTAGGAACCAGGCGCAGGAACACTCCAACCATAAACTGAGCTAAGAAAATCAGAAACAATAGAGAGCAACCACAGATCATGTATTATCAACTATCTTCTTTACAAGGCTAGGTATACATGGCGAGACATGGTTTAACCAAGTACAATAGAGAAGCATACAAGCAAACAAGAAACTTCAAGCCGGGCGGACTGCCCCAGAGACCCCCGAGTCCGCCGCATCCGCTGAGACCCCCAAGCCGCTGCTACACTACTGATCTACAGAGTCCGAGAAGTCCACGGACAACCCGTTATTTGGCTGAATGACCGCTCTGCAGGCCGCTGCCGAACTGAAAGAACAGACCGCCTAGCCCGCCGAGACCGGCGGACGGGTTATTGAACTTGAATTGCTGAAGGAGAGAAGACTGGCTGACCACAAATGTGACCTACTACAAACCGCTGATTGTAAACCACAAGCTCCACTACTTTCTGACCGCAATCAGAACCAGACTCATGGCTTCACAGTGCTAGCCGCACAACCTCCAAACAGCAACCAGTTAAACCTTCTCAATCCACGCAGACTAGAAAACCGAGGCCGCAATAATTAATCCACGCTCAGCTTACTGATCATTCAATTACTATTGATGTGACAGGGGTTCCTATTTATAGGCGCGGTGAGGAGTGTGGTCACCGCCCTAGTGAATAGAATCACCACCCCAGTTTGCAGGTAACACTATGCAGTCCGCCTAGTCCGCAAGGACAAAGCTGGACACCATCCAAATCGCCAAGCACCAAGGCAGGAAGCCAGTCCGCTATCCGGCGGACACCGCACCAGTCCGCACACTGCACAACACACGGACACAGCAACAACCCCCACACTACATCAATCTGCATGTTATACGCGGATACATCACCAGCCCGTACAGCCCGTGAACACCGCACCAGCTCGCCACACAAGTTCACGACCAACAAGCATAAACCGCCCGGTCAACCAACGGACAATGCGGACTCTAAGAATACCCTAGACTTGTCACAGATTGTGACCAAGTCCTGCAACCAACCAAAACCTGGCACGAGCTCGACGGACAAGAAGCTAGACCACCAGCTCCCAAGACAGTCCGCCAACCACGAACCTGGTTTTCACCAACCGCTCGAGAGATCAAGGGCGCAGACAAATACCGGTCTCACGATCTTCATACACAGTCCTCAATAAACGGACTCCGCGAACACAAAAGGAGACCGCCACATTCCTGCGGATATACCACTTATCCGTCTGGTTACTTCAAAGAACAACCAAATACAGAACCACAGGTCAAACTGACTGAACACCGCCACCAGGTCGCAATAAACAGGCCGTCCAGGCCACACCATCAGTATGCCCAGGCCGCACCATCAGTCTGCCCAGGCCTTACCACCAGTCTACTCAGGCCGCACCATCAGTCCGCCCAGGCTGCTTGGTCTGCCCAATCAACCCCCAGTTTCACTTCATAATTTTTAACACTCCCCCTTAAAGTGAGAAGTGATGATCAAGCCCAGCTGTCCTCGTAACCGTGTAAATGACAGCTTCGATAATGACTTTGTGAAGATGTCTGTGATGTTGTCCTCACTCCGCACATGCTCCAACATAAGAGATCCCTCCAACACCTTCTCCCGAATGATGTGCTGCTAAATTTCTACATGTTTGGTCCGTGCGTGACAAACTGGATTATTCACCAGTTTCAAAACTTTCATTGTCACCACACAGCAGAGTAGGACCGCGCACTTCTTCATGGACGTCATCTACTAATCTCCTGAGCCAGATGTCTTCCCGAGCAGCCAAGGTCGAAGCCTTGTACTCTGCTTCCGTAGTAGAGACGGACACCGAGTCTTGCTTCTTGCTGCACCAAGAGATACTACTCGATCCATAAGTGAAGACATAACCGTATGTTGACTTCCGGTCGTCTGAATCTCCCCCATAATCAGCATCCGAGTATCCTTGAAGAGTAAAACTCGCGCCTCTCCTATAAAGGAGACCCATATCAGAAGTGGCCTTCACGTACTTCAGGATGTTTCTTGCCGCAATCAGTTGAGGCTTTCTGGGTTCCGCCATATACCGACTTACTCGACCAACTGCATAAGTAATGTCAGGCCTTGTAATCGTCATGTAAATAAGACTTCCAACTAGAGCCCGAAACACCAAAGGATCCGGGAGAATCCTCCCCTCATCCCGCCAATGTTTGATGCCTGAATCAAAAGGAGTAGAGCTACTCTTCCCCTCCTGCATGTCAAATCGCTGAAAGATCCATTCTGCATAGCCCTTCTGGGATACGAGTATTCCGCTCTCTTTCCTTTCCACCTCAAGTCCAAGGAAATGGTGGAGCTCACCCAGATCCTTCTTCTTGAACCTAATAGCTAGCTCTGCCCTGAGTCTAGCTACCTCCTCCTTGGAGTTCCCCGTGATGATCATGTCATCCATGTATAACAAAACCACGACCAGAAGTTTCCCCTTCTTCTTGATGAATAAGCTCGAGTCTGAATTTGAAGCAAGATAACAGCAGAACTGGAGGTATTCTGCAATCTTTCCATATCAGGCTCGAGGAGCCTGCTTCAGACCATAAAGGGCTTTTTGGAGCTTGTAGACGTAGTCTGAATGTTCTTCAGATACGTATCCAAGTTGCTGATCCATGAAAATATCTTTGTCAATCTCCTCATAAAGAAAGGCGTTCTTTACATCTAGCAGCCACATCTTCCAGCCCTGGTAAGTCGTCAAGGCCATCACCACCCACACTGAAGTCATCTTCGCCACGGAACTGAACGTCTCCTCATAGTCTTCGCTGTATTATTGTGAAAATCCTCGAGCTACAAGGCAAGCCTTGTACCGTTCGATGCTTCCATCCGCCTTCTTCTTCAGCTTGTAGACCCGCTTGCAAGTTACAGGAGTAACGCCATCAACCTTGTGCACCAAGTCCCAAGTTTTATTCTTCTTGAGGATAGTCATCTACTCATCCATGGTATCGTCCCACTCCTTGACTCCAGTGACTTCTTCAAACTTTGAAGGCTCCAGCTCATCTAGGGGGCCTGCAAAGAAACAAGAGACAAAGCTCACAGTGTTTCCTTCGCAATAACGAGCTGGTGGATTGATGGTCCTCTTCGACCTCTGAAGAGTCTGCTCCTTGCTCGCCACCTCCGTTGCTTCTTCAGATCCAATTCCAATCTCGGGCACACTTGGAGCGTCTCTCCCCCTGCTTCCCAAACCAGAAGCTTCTGCCCTAGAGCTTGAAACACTTGGAGCTCATGGTGATACATACAACTCCACCTGAAGCTCTTCAGTAGCCTCCTTCTGCCCTTCATCAATTCTGCTCTCCTGTAGCTCAATAGAGCCACCTCTATACGATGACAACTCATCAAAGACAATATATCTTGATACAACGAACTTCCTTGTCGCAGGATCCATGCACTTCCACCCCTTATTCCGCTCATCATAGCCCACAAAGACAAGCTTCCTCACCTTTGCATCAAGCTTGGTCCTCTGAGCATCTGGGACGTGAACATAGAAGGTTGATCCAAACACCTGAAAGTGTTCCACGCTCGGCTTCTCCTTGAACATCATTTCAACGGAGACTTCATATTGATCGGACTCAGAGGCATCTGATTGATGACGTAAGTTGCGCAGGTCAATCTTTCCGCCCAAAAGGACCTGGGAATGCCCTTTGCATGAAGCCAACACTTGCAAGTTTCCGTCAAGTGATGGATCTTCCTCTCCGCTACTACATCTTGTTGTGGAGTATGAGCACAAGTTAGCTCTCTCTGGATCATGTGCTTCCTGCAGAAGTTAGAGAACTCAGATGAAACAAACTTACCACTGTTGTCTGATCTGAACTTCTTGATCCGCACCAGCTTCTTGAACTCCACAAATAATTGGAAAGCTGCTGACTTCTCCTTCATGAAATACACCCAAATGTATCTTGAGTAGTCATCAATCAGCATCAGCATGTATCTGCTGCCTCCAAGATTAGTGGTAATAGTTGGCCACATCAGATCACCATGGATGCACTCCAATGGTGTCTTGCTCATTGTTTGTGAATTGTCAAATGGAAGGCGATGAGACTTAACATACTGTCATCCCGCGCAAATGTGGTCATCTCCGTAGGATGACAACTCCGGCAAGCCTTTCACAAGGCTCCTCATTACCATAGATTTCAGTTTTTCAATCCCAACGTGACCTAGTCTTTCATGTCAAATAGTCGCGCTATCGTTGGCCCTCATCCGATCAACATAAGAGCTTATTGATAAAACGAACAAGTCTCTTACTCTGCTCCCTATATAAGCAACATCAGCCTTTACCGCTGATACGTTGCGGAGAAACCTTACTTCTGTTGGGCCAAATAGAACATGATAGCCCGCATCAACTGCGTTAGTCACCGAGAGGAGGTTCTTCTTCATGTCAGATACGTGATACACACTCCTTAACGTAAGTGGACCCTGAGCACTATCCAAGGAAACAACACCCTCCTTCTCTACAGTATGAACAAAATCATCAGCTATAATAATAGCTTCATTACCTGAGAACGTTTGCAGCGATGATAACTTGGACTCGTCTCCAGTGAGGTAATGACCACACCCCGAGTCAACTATCTAGTCATCTTGGTAGTTGACGGTGGAAAGAGCACGAACACACGTGCTTGTCAAGAAGGCTCCTCTCCACCCGGCTTCCTCAGTACTGGAACCAGCTCCATCCTTGTCTGCAACATGCCCAGGTTGCAGCTTGACCTTGTAGTCGCGCTTGAAGTGACCTAGCAGATTGCACCTGTAGCACTTCAACTCCTTTTTCCAGTTCTTCTTAGGAGCAACGCTCCTCTCTTGCTGATGGGAAGTTGAAGGCCCATCCTCAGCAGCATGCTTCTTTTTCTTCTCTCATCTCTTCTTCTTCTTCTTATCAGTGAAGAGAGCCTCACTACCTGCTTCAGAGATAGTCACCCTGACCATCTACTTAGCCAAGCTTTCATGTGATGTCAGCAGATTTTTCAGCTCCAACAAAGATGGCTAAGTTGTCCATCCTTGAATAGAATTCACAAAGGCCACATACTCATTCCGCAAACCGCAAACTATATGTCTCTTCAACTTTGCTTCAGAAATGGGTTCATCGGGATCCAATGCTGATATTTCAGCGCACATATTTTTCATCTTAAGGAAGAACTTTAAGATGCACAAATCTCCTTGAGTTGTCTTAGCCAACTCATTCTCTAATAACTATAGTCGTGCAACATTCTTCCTGTTAAACAGACCAATTGTTGAACATATCTCAGCAGCAGACTCACATCATAAGATGTGATCAAAGAGCTCAGGTGAGACAGCCCACTTGAGAGCAAACTATGCCTTTACATTAGTCTTCCTCCAAACTCTCACCTGCTCAGCAGAACCAGTTGCAGCAGTCACTTCTTGATTGTCGTCACCACCGACGACTTCCCACAACTCCTCACCCAGAAGATAGATCTTCATACACGACTTCCACTTTTTAAAATTAGTCACTGTAAGAAGTTCAATACCAAGACCCCTTGTGTAAGCTCCTTACATTGCAACAACCACTGATCACTAGCTTCCAGAAGTGCCAAGCACAACTGAGGTTGATCACTGCTCAAGTGTTGAGAACCAAGGTCCAGCGGGATTGGGTGTGTGTGAGACCGCATATTTGGGCTTCCCCATCCCGTTTTAGGTCTGGGTGTTGACTCCGGTGGGCCCCAGTGTGGCAGAATATCCCTGCCATCCCATGGATGGATTAGTCTCACATCGCCTACAACGGGTGGTCCTTGGTGTTTATGTACCCCCGTCCCCCCTTCCTACTACCTCGGGGTTTTGGGAAGATGTGTGGTGACAGGTGGTTTCCACATGGTATCAGAGCTAGGCGTTTATGTACCTGGGTTTTGAGATGAACTAATGGGTTGGCGGGTTTTAACTTGGTATCAGAGCGGGTTGTCCTGCTGCGGGGGTGTGTTGAGATTATATTAGCCAGCAGGACACGTGTGTGTGGGACCGCGTATTTGGCTTTCCCATCGTGTTCCAGGTCTGGGTGATGAACCCGGTGGGCCCCCTTGTGGCGGAATATCCCCTCGGTCCTGTGGTTGCGTTTAATCCCACACCACATGCAGACTTCTCCTTTTTGTGTTCATGTACCCTGTAACAGCCCAAAGTTCTGAAACGGGAAAATTTGGGTGACACGGCCTGGGACACGGGCGTGTCCCAGGGCGTGTCAGGTGGACACGGCCTGCGACACGGGCGTGTCGCAGGGCGTGTCAAGGCAGTGTCGACAGTCGACTTAGGTGTCGACGATTTTCGCTCGACGATCGTTGAGAGGAGGCACACGGCCTAGGACACGGGCGTGTCCATGGCCGTGTCGTTGAGTGTCGAGTGTCGAGATCGTCGAGTGTCGAGATCGTCGAGTGTCGAGATAGGTGACACGGCCTGTGACACGGGCGTGTCACAGGGCGTGTCAAATCGGAACGACGAGCTCAGCCCGCCGAATGATTTTGACAGGGCGTGTCTGGGTGCCGTGTCTGGGCACACGGCCGGAGACACGGGCGTGTCCCAGGCCGTGTGAAGTCTCGGGATGATTTGGGATTTTTTCACCCAGGTACACGGCCACAGACACGGGCGTGTCTGAAGGCGTGTTGGTGACACGGCCCATGACACGGGCGTGTCCCATGGGCGTGTCACTGGTTTGGATAGGTCGGTTGACCACCGCTTGAGGCACACGGCCAGGCACACGGCCGTGTTCGAGGCCGTGTCGGGTCAAAATGTGTGTTTTTGGCAGAATCGTGGCCGTCCATTTCTTCAGTCTGAATCCAAGGGCTGAAAGCTCTTCTTCTTTTTCCTTAAGGGCCGAATTCAGAAAAGAATCCTCACTTTGAATTGGCCTTCATCTTTCTTCAAGAGAGAGAGAAAGAGTGAGAGAAAGGAGGAGGAAGAAGGGAAGGGGGCTGCTGTTGGTGGTGCTGCGGTTTACCGGCGAGAGATCCGAAGCCAGCGTTGCGGAGGAAACGCTCTTGCGAGTCTTGCAAGCAAGCTTTCAAGCCATGGCACCGAAGCGATCGTCAAGGGTAACGACTTTTCTTCCTAGCCATGTGAAGGCTTCTATTTTGGCATATCTTTTGATTCCCCCACCAAGAGGTGGCTGCTTTTGGGAGTCATTTGGGTGATTCTTGAAATCCCCTTTTGTTGTGCATATAGATCCGAAAATGGAGTACGGAATAGGCATGCTGTGTGAAGCCCATCTGGACAGGTTGGTCTGGATTGGTGATGTTGCATACGAACCGGAGAAGACTCCGTGATACCGTGTAGTGTAAGGAGTCTCGGGTTATACCTGCGAAAAGGAGTAGCAGGAAGTACTGGGGTGGTAGCCCAGGAAAATAGCCTTGTGATGGTTTTGGGTCCAACCTGTGAATGAGGCACAGGTAGTACTGGTGAGACCAGGAAAGGCCCTTTTTGTGATGCTTGATGTCATAGGGTGTCCACCTGTGAAGCGAGTCACAGGAAGTACTGGCATGCCCAGGAAAGACCCCTGACATTTGTGCTTGTGCGGTGTCCACCTGTGAAGAGAGTAACAGGAAGTACTGGTGTGCCCAGGAAAGACCCGCTGTTGTTGTGAGAAAATGGGTGTAAGGCTTATGCCCAGGCTTAAATGCCAGGAACAGGATTGGTGAGACCGACCCGCGCCTTTGATATAGCCATGAGTACGCTGTACTCGGAGAAGGCAAGGCGATTTGAGCAACGGGGGGTGGAGGATCCGACCTGCGCTATGTCCGTCCGATGTGAGACCAAAGGTACGGTCTGTTGGAGCGCATAGCAAGAGTCTTCGGCCTGCGCGCCATGACACAATGGGGGGCTACGGGCCATCCCGGTGTCCGAGGACTAACTCCGGCTGCACGCCATGGAGTAAATGCTCAAGAGATTTACCGTTGGGTGATAACCCTGATACGGTGGTGGGCAAGAGGTTGCCAGAACACCAAGAATGTGCCCTGAGTGCACGGACCGTTGGGCCGGGTGGCGAACGGTTGTGATGGCTTGTGTGCGTGAAAGCACATTTTGATATATTGCCATACTTATGATATGCCTGCAGGGATAAATACCGCTGCCCCGAGAGAAGGGGTAGGGTCGTTATAATTTGGTCAGCTGAACGCTGACCGTTGCTTTTGTTTGCCACCGGTGGGTGGATTGTCCCTTGCACAGGTGCTGGAGAGCCGAGCGGGACGCATAGAGGTTGATGCTCCTGCTGGTGTTGCTGCTGCTGCTGTTTAGCCCTCGAAGGCTATGTTTGAGATGTGTGTTTTCTTTTGTTGTGGCCGGCCTGCGCGCCCATAGTTGTAGCCACTGTATGAAAGCTATGTAAGGCCATAAGGCCAACACTTGTTCTTATTGTAAGACATTCCTATATGTATATAAAATGTGGAGTTTTATGTTTGGGCATTCATGAGGAGTTCAAGTAGGTTAGGCTTCCGCTAGAATGCATGTGATAGGTGCGATGCGCTACTCTGGTATCATCCTGTACCTTCACCGACTGTTTTGTGGTATATCCTGTGGGGCCCCGGCCGGACCTTCTAGAATATATCATATGAACGGATGGGGTTGTTACATTTTTGGTATCGGTTGTTTTGGTCTTTCCCTCTCGAAGTCGTGGTCGACTTCTTTTGTGGGGTGGCGAGCACGTGTTTGTGCAACCCAAAGTCTACGAATGAACTCCTGAATGTCCATGATAGGAATGCAAGTTGGTTTGTTTGAGGAACCTGCGTGTTCCTATTTTGTGTTGTTTGCTTGGGTACGACCGCTAATGTATGTGTCTTGTCCACCTTTAGGTGACACGAAGTGGAGCTGGGCCGTCTGAGCCCCAGCGTTCTGATGAGAGTAGGGCACCAGCTGAGGTGCCTACACCTCCACCGTCTGCCGAGCATGTGCGGTTAGTTGCGGAGGCATTATTTACCATGATCCAAGGCCAGCCACTTAGGCAGGAACAAGTGGATGTTAGGCCAGAACAGGTGGAGGCAAGGCCGGAACCTGTAGTGGATGTGGCTCCTCGAGCAGCTGAGAAGCAACTAACACGGTTCATGAGTTTCCATCCGCCTACATTTTCGGGAGCGGGTACTCCGACGCAGGCAGAGGATTGGTTATCGCGCGTCAAGAGAGTTATGGCGGCGATTGGCACGGCGGAGCGTCAGAAGGTTACCTTAGCTACATTCTTGCTTGAAGGAGAAGCTCGCTTGTGGTGGGATGAGATAGAGTTACATCATTTGGCGGGTCGTCCGTTAGCTCAAGTCTCCATGGATGAATTCTCTCGATTGTTCCTAGCAAAGCACCTTCCTGTGGCTCAGCGGATAGCCATGGAAAATGAATTCCAACGGTTGACTCAAGGTGAGGGCAGTGTTGACGCGTACCTGCATGAATTTACGCGCTTGGGGCGGTATGCGGGTTCGATATTTGCTGATGAGCAGCGGAAGACCAATAGGTTCTATGAAGGCCTGAGGGACGAGTTGCGGTTCCTTGTGTCAAGTTCTGTGAACCAAGGTTTCCAAGCGTTGGTTGACACTGCAACCGCGTTGGAAAAGGATATGAAAAGGGTGCAAGGAAAAAGAGCTTTGACTGTGACGCAACCGGAGTGGAAGGCACCCCGATCTGGGAAACCATTCTATAAGAAGAAATGGGGTAAGAAGTCCAAGCCGAGTGGACAAGCTCCTTCATCAGTTGCAACGGGAGCAACGTCAGGGGCTACTTCCAAGCCAGATACTCGGGTCTGCTACAATTGTGGCCGCATGGGGCATATTGCGCGAGATTGTCGGATGCCGCCGAAGAGTGAAAAGAAGGAGGGAGCATCGTATGCGGAGAAAGGAAAGGCGGTGGTGGATTCCTCTGCCTCGCAAGCGCAACCCCGGGTCTACAATCTTGGCCTGCAGGAGGCCATCAAGCAGAGTGACGTGGTCACAGGTATGAGTTTAGTTTTGCTTATGCTAATGTTTGTATGCTTAGCTTAGTACCTCTTTGTTTGCGATTTGTATGTGTGACATGGTTGTCATAGGTTTTGTGATGATTCGGGACACGCTGGCGCGAGCACTGTTTGATACAGGTGCATCGCATTCTTTTCTGTCTTGTGATTTTATAACGCGGCTTGGGATACCCAGTCGTGCAAAGACAGATAAGGTCAGAGTGGTGTTGCCGAATGGCTGTTGGATGCTTGCGGATCAAGCTTGCGATGTGGCGGTTCAGCTAGGAAGTCGGGATTTTTGTTTAACCGCATTTGTTTTGCCAATATCGGAATTCGATGTGATTTTTGGGATGGATTGGCTTGCGGAACAGCATGCTATGATTGATTGTCAGTCCAAAGAAATCACGTTGGGCCAGAATACCGAACAGGAGACAAAGTTCGCGGGTATGCGAGGAGTGGGCGGGACATTGATGTCTGCACTCCAGGTAGTCAAGGCTGTTCGGAAGGGTGCGGAGTGTTACTTTGCACTAATTCAGGCTGTTGAGCCTAAGGCCAGTGTGTGCGAGGTTCCGATTGTGGCAGAATTTACAGATGTGTTTCCCACGAATCTCCCTGGGCTACCACCCCAGCGGGAGATTGACTTCACGATCGAGTTGGTGCCAGGTGCGAAACCTGTGGCCCGCTCGCCATATCGCGTCGCGCCAAAAGAGATGGCGGAATTGAAGATTCAACTGCAAGAAATGCTAGAGCAAGGGTATATACGCCCAAGTATGTCACCTTGGAGCGCACCTGTGCTTTTTGTAAAGAAGAAAGACGGTGGATTGCGATTGTGCATCGACTACCGTGAACTGAATAAGCTGACCGAGAAGAATAAATATCCGATCCCCCGGATTGATGAGTTATTTGATCAGCTGGTAGGTTCTACCGTCTATTCGAAGTTGGACCTGAAGTCTGGTTATTACCAGTTAAAGATTCGGGAAGGTGATATTCCCAAAACTGCATTTGGAACACGCTATGGGCACTATGAGTTCACAGTCATGCCCTTTGGACTGTGCAATGCGCCCTCTGTGTTTATGGATTTGATGCACCGCATTTTCCGTGAGTACCTGGATCTGTTTGTGATAGTGTTCATTGATGATATCCTGGTGTACTCAAAGTCGAAAGCTGAACATGAGATTCACTTGCGGTTGGTGTTGAACACGTTGAGGCAAAATCAGCTCTATGCCAAGTTCTCGAAGTGCGAGTTTTGGCTATCGTCAGTAGCATTTTTGGGCCATGTGGTGAGTGGAGCGGGCATTGCAGTGGATCCAGCGAAGATAAGAGCCATACAAGAATGGCCAATATTATCTTCCGTGGCCGAAGTCAGGAGTTTCCTTGGACTTGCGGGCTACTATAGAAGATTTGTGGAGAACTTCTCGCGGATCGCTTTGCCGCTAACCACACTGACACGGAAGGATCAGAAGTTCGTTTGGACGCCAGAGTGTGCACGAGCTTTTGAAGAGCTGAAGATTCGGTTGACCACGGCGCCGGTGTTGTCTTCGCCATGTGGGACCGATGGTTTTGTTATTTATAGTGATGCCTCAGGGAGCGGCTTAGGCTGCGTTCTTCTGCAGACTGGAAAGGTTATTGCTTATGGCTCACGCCAACTGAAGGTGCACGAGCGAAATTATCCCGTCCATGATTTGGAACTAGCGGCGGTGATTTTTGCACTGAAGCTGTGGCGACACTACCTTTATGGCGTGAAGGTGGAGATCTATACGGATCATAAGAGCCTCAAGTACCTTTTGGAGCAGAAAGAGTTGAACATGCGACAACGAAGGTGGTTGGAGTTCCTTGGGGACTACACTTTCGAGATTCACTATACACCCGGGAAGGGAAATGTTGTCGCGGATGCCTTGAGTCGGCGAGTTCCGGCTAGAGCGAATTGGTTACAAAGGCATGATGAACGTCTGATCCAGGAGTTGGAGGCATTGGAGATCTATTGTGTTGACAAAAATTCCACTGCCATTGTATGTTTGAACTGGACCGAGGTGCAATGTGACCTTGCGGACCGAGTTCGACGGGCAACGGAGTTGGATGAAGATCTCTTACGCTATGTGAATGAAGGGCCAGAGGGCACATTTACCTGGATTGACGATCTGTTGCGAAAAGAAGGCCGATTGTGCATCCCAAATGTGGAGAAACTGAGGGAAGAACTGATGTATGAAGCACATTATACGAAGTATTCCATTCACCCCGGGAGCACAAAGATGTTCAACGATATGAAGAAGCTTTTCTGGTGGCCAGGGCTTAAGAAAGATGTTGCCCTTTACGTGGCCAAATGCCAAACATGTGCGATGGTGAAGGCGGAATGCCAAAAGCCGGGCGGATATTTGAAGTCACTGCCGATCCCAGTGTGGAAATTTGATGATATTTCCATGGATTTTGTGCATGGGTTGCCAAGATCGCAGCGAGGAAATGATTCCATTTGGGTGATAGTTGACCGGCTAACCAAAGTCGCACATTTTCTCCCGAACAGACGGGATGATTCAGTTGAATATTTGGCCAAGTTATATGTTGATCAAATTGTGCGGCTTCACGGTGTTCCTCGGAGCATCGTAAGTGATCGAGATGGGCGGTTTACGTCAAATGATTGGAGGCTAGTTCACCGACTGTTGGGCACGAAATTGACTTTCAGTACGGCCTTTCATCCCCAAACGGATGGCCAAACTGAACGTACCAACAGAACAATGGAGGACATGCTCCGAATGTGCGCCCTTGATTTCGGAAAGAAATGGGAAGATCATCTCTATATGGTCGAGTTTGCATATAATAATAGCTACCAAGCAAGCATTGGGATGGCACCATATGAAGCTCTATATGGCAGGAAGTGTCGTACTCCCTTGGCTTGGGTAGAAGCGGGTGAAGCTCGGATTGTTAAACCAAATGAGGTGGATGAAGCAAACTCAACCATTCGGACTATTCGAGAGAGATTGCTGATTGCTCAAGATCGACAAGCGAAGTACTACAACGCCAAACACCGGAATGTCGAATTTGCGGTTGGCGATTGGGTCTACTTGAAGATCAAGCCATTCAAAGGTGTCTCCAGGATTCGACGATTGAAAAAGTTGAGTCCAAGATATTTAGGTCATTTTGAAGTGGTTGAGCGAATTGGCGAAGCGGCTTATCGGCTAGCTCTGTCGGCGGACTTGGGTGGATTACATGATGTTTTTCACATCTCGGTACTGCGGAAAGCCGTGAAAGATCCAGCTCAAGTGATCGTGGATGATCGGGTGCCGGTGGAGTATGGGCTAACAACGAGAGTTAGACCCATTCAGATCGAAGATCGAGCCGAGAAACAGTTGCGGAACAAGACGGTCGATATGGTAAAAGTCCGGTGGGACAACTGCGGCCGTGAAGAACTGACATGGGAGCGTGAGCAGACCATGCGAGAAGAGTTCCCTGAGCTGTTTGTGTAAATTGGAGCGAAAAAGTTGTAACATTAAATTTTATATGTTGTAACCTTTTTCTTGCTGGTTTCTGTTGCTTTCCTGTCTCCAAATTTCGAGGACGAAATTTCCTGTAGGAGGGGAGGATTGTAACAGCCCAAAGTTCTGAAACGGGAAAATTTGGGTGACACGGCCTGGGACACGGGCGTGTCCCAGGGCGTGTCAGGTGGACACGGCCTGCGACACGGGCGTGTCGCAGGGCGTGTCAAGGCAGTGTCGACAGTCGACTTAGGTGTCGACGATTTTCGCTCGACGATCGTTGAGAGGAGGCACACGGCCTAGGACACGGGCGTGTCCATGGCCGTGTCGTTGAGTGTCGAGTGTCGAGATCGTCGAGTGTCGAGATCGTCGAGTGTCGAGTGTCGAGATAGGTGACACGGCCTGTGACACGGGCGTGTCACAGGGCGTGTCAAATCGGAACGACGAGCTCAGCCCGCCGAATGATTTTGACAGGGCGTGTCTGGGTGCCGTGTCTGGGCACACGGCCGGAGACACGGGCGTGTCCCAGGCCGTGTGAAGTCTCGGATGATTTGGGATTTTTTCACCCAGGTACACGGCCACAGACACGGGCGTGTCTGAAGGCGTGTTGGTGACACGGCCCATGACACGGGCGTGTCCCATGGGCGTGTCACTGGTTTGGATAGGTCGGTTGACCACCGCTTGAGGCACACGGCCAGGCACACGGCCGTGTTCGAGGCCGTGTCGGGTCAAAATGTG
Organism: Platanthera guangdongensis; assembly: GCA_039583875.1. Taxonomy (NCBI): domain Eukaryota; kingdom Viridiplantae; phylum Streptophyta; class Magnoliopsida; order Asparagales; family Orchidaceae; genus Platanthera; species Platanthera guangdongensis. The sequence goes on from CM077153.1 coordinate 284,354,759, forward strand.
TGTTTTTGGCAGAATCGTGGCCGTCCATTTCTTCAGTCTGAATCCAAGGGCTGAAAGCTCTTCTTCTTTTTCCTTAAGGGCCGAATTCAGAAAAGAATCCTCACTTTGAATTGGCCTTCATCTTTCTTCAAGAGAGAGAGAAAGAGTGAGAGAAAGGAGGAGGAAGAAGGGAAGGGGGCTGCTGTTGGTGGTGCTGCGGTTTACCGGCGAGAGATCCGAAGCCAGCGTTGCGGAGGAAACGCTCTTGCGAGTCTTGCAAGCAAGCTTTCAAGCCATGGCACCGAAGCGATCGTCAAGGGTAACGACTTTTCTTCCTAGCCATGTGAAGGCTTCTATTTTGGCATATCTTTTGATTCCCCCACCAAGAGGTGGCTGCTTTTGGGAGTCATTTGGGTGATTCTTGAAATCCCCTTTTGTTGTGCATATAGATCCGGAAATGGAGTACGGAATAGACATGCTGTGTGAAGCCCATCTGGACAGGTTGGTCTGGATTGGTGATGTTGCATACGAACCGGAGAAGACTCCGTGATACCGTGTAGTGTAAGGAGTCTCGGGTTATACCTGCGAAAAGGAGTAGCAGGAAGTACTGGGGTGGTAGCCCAGGAAAATAGCCTTGTGATGGTTTTGGGTCCAACCTGTGAATGAGGCACAGGTAGTACTGGTGAGACCAGGAAAGGCCCTTTTTGTGATGCTTGATGTCATAGGGTGTCCACCTGTGAAGGGAGTCACAGGAAGTACTGGCATGCCCAGGAAAGACCCCTGACATTTGTGCTTGTGCGGTGTCCACCTGTGAAGAGAGTAACAGGAAGTACTGGTGTGCCCAGGAAAGACCCGCTGTTGTTGTGAGAAAATGGGTGTAAGGCTTATGCCCAGGCTTAAATGCCAGGAACAGGATTGGTGAGACCGACCCGCGCCTTTGATATAGCCATGAGTACGCTGTACTCGGAGAAGGCAAGGCGATTTGAGCAACGGGGGTGGAGGATCCGACCTGCGCTATGTCCGTCCGATGTGAGACCAAAGGTACGGTCTGTTGGAGCGCATAGCAAGAGTCTTCGGCCTGCGCGCCATGACACAATGGGGGGCTACGGGCCATCCCGGTGTCCGAGGACTAACTCCGGCTGCACGCCATGGAGTAAATGCTCAAGAGATTTACCGTTGGGTGATAACCCTGATACGGTGGTGGGCAAGAGGTTGCCAGAACACCAAGAATGTGCCCTGAGTGCACGGACCGTTGGGCCGGGTGGCGAACGGTTGTGATGGCTTGTGTGCGTGAAAGCACATTTTGATATATTGCCATACTTATGATATGCCTGCAGGGATAAATACCGCTGCCCCGAGAGAAGGGGTAGGGTCGTTATAATTTGGTCAGCTGAACGCTGACCGTTGCTTTTGTTTGCCACCGGTGGGTGGATTGTCCCTTGCACAGGTGCTGGAGAGCCGAGCGGGACGCATAGAGGTTGATGCTCCTGCTGGTGTTGCTGCTGCTGCTGTTTAGCCCTCGAAGGCTATGTTTGAGATGTGTGTTTTCTTTTGTTGTGGCCGGCCTGCGCGCCCATAGTTGTAGCCACTGTATGAAAGCTATGTAAGGCCATAAGGCCAACACTTGTTCTTATTGTAAGACATTCCTATATGTCTATAAAATGTGGAGTTTTATGTTTGGGCATTCATGAGGAGTTCAAGTAGGTTAGGCTTCCGCTAGAATGCATGTGATAGGTGCGATGCGCTACTCTGGTATCATCCTGTACCTTCACCGACTGTTTTGTGGTATATCCTGTGGGGCCCCGGCCGGACCTTCTAGAATATATCATATGAACGGATGGGGTTGTTACATACCCTGCCACCCTTCATCTCAACACCTGAGTTTTGAGATGAACTTGTGTAGGCGGGTTCTCCCCACTGTTCTGTTTGATACCATGTTGAAATTTCACAAGATGATCAGGAGATAGCTCTGATACCAAGCAAAAACTTCCAGAGCTATCAAGCTGACAACTTGATCAAGCGAAAAACGGGAACCAGACGCAGGAACACTCCAATCATAAACTGAACTAAGTAAATCAAAGACAACAGAGAGCAACCACAAATCTTATATTATCAACTATCTTCTTTACAAGACTAGGTATACATGGCGAGCCATGATTTCTCCAAGTACAATAGAGAAGCATACAAGCAAACAAGAAACTTCAAGCCGGACGGACTGCCCCAGAGACCGTCGAGTCCATCGAGTCCGCTGAGACCGCCAAGCCGTTGCTGCACTACTGATCTACGGAGTCTGCGAAGTCCGCAGACAACCCGTTATTCTGCTGAACGACCGCTCTGCAAGCCGCCGCCGAACTGAAAGAACAGACTGCCTAGCCCGTCGAGACCGGCAGACAGGTTATTGAACTTTAATTGCTGAAGGAGAGAAGACTGGCTGGGCGCAAATACGACCAGCTGCAAACCATCGATTGTAAACCGCAAGCTCCACTGCTTCCTGACCGCAATCAGAACCAGACTCATGGCTTCACAGTGCTAGCCGCACAACCTACAAATAGCAACCAGTTAAACCTTCTCAATCGGTGCGGACTAGAAAACTGAGGTTGAATCAATTAATCCGCACTCAACTTACTGTTCATTCATTTACTGTTAATGTGATGGAGGGTTCTATTTATTGGCGCAGTGAGGAGTGTGGTTGTTGAAGCCAAAAATGGCCTCTGTGGAGTTCGGGGTCCCAAAAGAGGGGTGACCGCGCACCTACTACCCTCAAGCGAACGATCTAGGCACAAGATTAGGAACACAAGGGACAGACCCAAGGTCTCAGCGTGGAGGACCCACCGCATACCCGGAAGACTAGCAAACTCTTCCCCTCCCAAGCCAAAGGCTGAGCTAAGACACCTTCGGAGGGCACTCTTGGCCGACCGGAATATCTAAGGAGGATCTCAAGACCAACTCTCTCCTATCCAGACGTGTCTCCTTGGGTCTACACAAAATGCTCCTCACCCGCCCTACTGATGGCGCGAGCTCGCCGAGCAATTCCACGACACGCTGCCCAAACTGGGCCACGAACAGCGTAACTCCGCTGTCCTAAAAGGCTGTCAACAGGCCATGAGGGGCCTCCCGGCAACTATACCTCGGGGCCCCTACGGGGCGAGCGGTTCTCGAGAACACCGCCCGCCTGATACGAAGAAGAAAGCTACACATCCTCAGAGCATCACAGATATTAAAAGAATATTACAGGAATATGAATTCCATACTTCGGCACGCAGACCGGCAATATAAACAAAAAAGGCCTTCGAGGGCCGGCACAAGCTTGGGCTTAAGCCCGCTACTCCCGGCCTGGTACTGCAACACATGTACGCCAACGTCTCGACAAGCGGCGGTCAGCTAAACGCCAGTTGGTTAACATAAGCTGGCCGAACACATTGCACATACCCCTTTTTTGGGGCTATGGTGCGCATTCCCTGCAAATGGAAAATATACAACATCCTCGGAGTCTTCTCCGGGATCCCCAGAACATCACCAATCCGGCTCACATGTCTGGATGAGCTTCACACAGCATGCCTAAACCCGTACTCACGCTTCCAGGTGCTAACACAGTTAATTGCGGGGACGTACACATCGACCCGTCGGAGAGCTCCCTTGCCCCACCCGTTGGTGGAGAGGGGCTTCCATGCAAATATGGAAACTGAGGGCTTCACCTGCCCAAGTAGAAATTTCGTTACCCTTGACGCGTGTTTGGCGGGGCCGCAACCGCGCTCATTTCCCGAGGCTCCACGTCTAGCATCCGTAGTGGTTGTCCGTGCACGGATCCGACCTCTGCGGGAGAGTTGAAAGCTCCGAATGATTTTTCTCTTCCATGACCGAGCCTCTCCATGGCCGATCGTACTCCAAGTAACACCGAGGAAGTTGATCCCGGCCTCCACAACTTTAGGCGGCGTCGGAGAAGTTGATCCCAACTGGCCTAGCCCCAAGCGGCGCCGGGAGAGGAGCTCCCGGCCGACCTAGTTACAGGCGGCGGCGAGGAAGGAGAACTGAGAGAGCCGAGCTCGGGCTGCCCCTAGTGGCCGGCGATGAGAGAGGGGGAGAAGAGCTCGGCCTTGCCTTGCTTAGGCGGCGCCGGAGGAGAGATCGGGAGGCGGGAGCTCGGATCGTGCTTGTCGGCGCAGAGCAGGTCGGGGGTGAGGGTGGCGAGGTGCGGCTCGGGCTGCTGCTTGCCGGCGGCGGGAGAGAGAGAGGAGGTGGCGCTGGCTGCCTCCTGGCCGAGCCCTAGCCGGGGAGATGAAAAACCCCCGATGCCCTTTTTTCTTTCTCCTGTCTGTACCCGCAGCCCCCTTCTTTCTTCTTCCCATTTTTAATTTCTTTTTTCCCTGTGTTGTCCCTCTGCCGAGCCCAACCCCCACCTTCTTTTTGACTCTTTCCTCTCCCTTTTTTTTTTCATCCCCTTATCAATACCTCATGTACCCGCAGACCCCCCTTGCCTCTTTCCCCTCATCAAATCCAAAACCTCATGTGTATATAATCTGATATATATAATGTAATATATATATTAGATATTAAATATATATATATATATATATATATATATATATATATATATATATATATATATATATATATATATATATATATATATATATATATATATATATATATATATATATATATAAGATTTTATGTTTATGCAAATAAAACCTCTGCACGCACGTACGAGCACCCGCACGAGCTCGAACGGGGCTGCACCAAAATGCCGCTCATAGCACGTCCCGAGCGCGCCACTTGGGGAGGGTCCCGCTCGGCCGGATATGGGGTTGTACACAATCCCCGCTCTTTTCGAGGTTGACACAAGCTCGGAAAGAAATGTCCAACCCCAAGTATCCGGCGAGTGGGAGCCGACCCAAAGAAAAATTTTGGGAGAAACTAAAAAATGCACTTATGCAGTTATGCCCACTAATCTTTTCATGCCCCTTCTGATCATGTTGAACCACTCGATATATTTTTTTTTCTCACTGCTATTGGATTGCCCTTATACCTTTACTTACAATGAGTACATAATTTATCAAGATATTATGAAATAATGAAGCCAAATATTTTGCAATCTCTTGAGCACGCGGAGCTAATCCTTTCCCCCCAGGTGTGCCTACCGCCCTGCCCAGCTAATGAGAGCCTGAGCAGCGAGTCTACCCGGGGCCGAGCAGTACTCGGGGTCCCTTACTGTAGTACCCCCCCCCCCCAACCTTTTGCCCGGGTCGGGCCGGAGGGGTACTACTGGCCCAAGACGTCCACCCAGGGCTCATAGGGGAAACAATCCACCATATTCAAGCACTAGATGACCGCCTTGAGTGGTTCGAATCATAACATTCACAACCCATCAGAATATAGCGGAAGCATTAACAGGAAACCACTACTTATTATATATAACATTTCATATTAATACAGAGGTTCTAAGGCCGAAGCCTAAGCATTTATAAAAGCCCGTGGGCTATACATGTACTACATAAGTCTCTCACACACTCTCTCTTCTAAACTGCTCGGCGGTACTCACGTCTCTAAACACCGGAGACGGCGGGGGTGCATCAGCTCGAGTAGACCTAGCTGCTGGCGTAATCTCCTGCGGCAGCGGGTCACTACGGTGCTCCACCTCCTGTGAATGGTTAATCAAATAACCGTTAGTCACAGAGCTAAGTGGAAACAAATCCCCTCCCCGGATCCACATCCTGGGGACGAGCACGCACCCACCCAACAAAAGTAAATAGCCGAAGCAAGAGAGGGTTAGCATAACATTTCATATATGAACAGCTAGGAGCAATTATAAAAGAGTGCAGTATAACCGGGAAAAGCAGCAATAACATAAAACGGTTATAACAAGGCTCTACTAGCTCATCAGCACAACAGATTTTCATATCTTGAATTCTATCGCAGGCATTCACAGCCGCGCACATACCGCAGGCATTCATAGCCGCGCACACGCCGCAGGCATTCATAGCCGCGCACACACCGCAGGCATTCATAGCCGCGCACACAAATCGCAGGCATTCATAGCCGCGCACACAAACCCTATGTCGACATAGTTTGGACCGCTTCTGTTCCAGCAGGGTAGCGAGCCCCGCGGGCCTCACCGATGTGGCCGTCGGTGACAGTGGCCAGTCCTGCCACTTCTGGGGGTGATCGTACCGCACAACCCAGGCCCTCACGTACAACCTTGTGTACTCTTGGATGTGAGCGACATCCGGCGAAACATTTTGGCCGACCAGCGGAGGAAAACCCGACGGGGAATATAACGGCCGGTCACCCGTGGTACTCATCTCCCTGTCGCCTTGAGTCGTCAACCTTGCCGCACCGGTACGAACGGTCTGCGGAAGGGACTGACCCGCCACCATTTCACCGCAAGCAATTTACAATCAATCAAACAATTGCAAACAATATAACATCGGGTCTACGACGGCCTGCCTTACTAGGCTTACACTTCGGGCATCGGCACTTTGCTCTACTTTCGACAAGGAGCGTGGGAGCGCTTTATTTGGGGCTAGACCTGGAGGACTACCTCAACTCCGGTTATCCCCAACTAAGGCTCAACCTAAACAACAACTGCTCGTCAGAGCAGGACCCGGGAATATAAAAGTAAATTGCGATAAGATCAAGTGCGGTGGTTATGCTACTTATTTAAAGTGCTGAAATGAAATATGACCAGTACGAGACTGGATAAGCTTGACCAGTACGCAACTGGAGTAGTACTAAATAGAAAGTACTGAAATAAGCCTGACCAGTACGCAACTGGAGTAGTACTGAAATGAAAGTACTGAAATAAGCTTGACCAGTACGAAACTGGAGTAGTACTGAAATGAAAGTAATGAAATAATCTTGACCAGTACGAGACTGGAGTAGTACTGAATTGAAAGTACTGAACTGAAAGAATAAAGGAACTGGACCAGTGTAAAACTGGAATAATCATAAAGAAAATGGTTAGTAGTCCAATCACTCCATACAGGAGGCTTCAGTTCCATCTCCGTTCTCAGGAGAGATTCAGTTCCATCTACATCCAGGAGAGATTCAGTTCCATCTCCATCCCGGAGAGATTCAGTTTCATCTCCATCCAGGAGGCACATTCAGTTCCATCTCCATCCAGGAGAGATTCAGTTTCATCTCAGTTTTTAAAGGCTTCCTTGGGTTACACCTTTATTAAGATCCGATTATGAGTTGGTTGCGCCTTATTAACCACGGCTTAATCAGGTTGGGGCTTATCAGGAGTTATACTTTTATTATTCGTCAAGAATAATTCATAACTCACCACTCGTGCTCTCATCTTCCGAGCGTGCCCAAATCGCCCGAGAGTCAGGGCGCTCGACAGTTTTCATGAAATCTCGAAACACCCGGAGCTTGGTTACTTGCCTCGGCCACTCTCGTCGATATGAAACTTATTCAAATTATAGAGGATAGTCGCGCGCTCCAATTTTTATTTTCGAAGAAAACGAGCGTAATAAATTCCGAGCGCAACCCTAGGCTTCCATAATTTGGGAAAAAATATCAAAACTTATCCCCATGAGCTCAAATTTTGATACAACCCTTAAATGGGTATAAAATGAGCATAGAAAAATTTTCATAATTTTTCAAAGAGTTTTGGCCCTTTAATTTGGCCAAATAATTTTTATTTGGGCTTTTAAAAATACCAAATCAACACCAAAAAATCTCAAACTTTTTGTGGAGGAAGCCCTTAGCAAGGGAAACATTTTTCATGTTCAACACTCTTTTCCTAGGAGCCTATTTTAGTCTCTTAAAAAAAAACAAACCCTATTATTATAATATTATAATATTATAATAATATAATTTATAAAATAAAACCACTGTTCATTATCCCTTCCCCCCGCTGCAACATATCCCGCACCCTTACGGGGCTTCTCCGCCGCCGGCCGGCCACCGGCCGGCCGTGGCTCCACCATCGGCCAACCCGCCGGTGGTGGGCGCTCCCTCCGGCGGTGGTCCGGCGGCCTGCCGCCGCCGGCCGCCGCCGGAGTATTTTTTTTTTCTTAATTTTGAACGGGAGGGGAGGGGGTGACGGCGGCGGCGCTCCGGCCGCCGGGAGCGCCATGCAAGACGTCCAAAATGGAGAAGGAGGAGGGAGAAAGCTTCCACCTGAGTTTGGTGGGCTCGGGAGGGGCCGGCTTGGTCGGACATGGCTCAAGGTGGTGGAGGAGGGGAGGAGGAACTCCGGCTTGGCTTTTTCCGGCCACCTGAGCTCCGGCAGAGGGGGGAGAAGGGGGAGGGGAATGCTCTGAGAGCTGTGAGGGAAAGAGAGGGGGTTGGGGTCCTTTTATAGGATTGGGGAGGGAGAGTTCCCTCCCTTTGGGTGGTGTGGGACTAATCCCTCCTTAGGGAGGGATTAATCCCCACCCTCCAGCTGTCTAATGACAGCTGGATGTCTCCCATTTTCCCCCATGTGGGGAAAATGGATGAGGCCCCTTTGTGGGCTTGGGCCTTTAGGTGGGAAAGAGAGAGAGAGGGAGAGAAAAGAAGTGGGTGGGCCTCCACTTGTAGTGGTATGGGGGCTTGCTGGTTGGGGCCCATGGAGAGTGAGGGGGGGCATGGGCCATCCTCTTTTGGAGAGGAGGTGAGCCCCTCATTTGGAGAAAAATCCAAAAAGTGGATTTTTAGGAGGGTTTGACCAAGTCAACCCTAGGGTGGGTCCCCATTGTTGGTCAAAGTCAAAGTGGGTCCAAGTCGTCGAGGTCGGGTCAAAGTTCGGGTGTCGTGTCATAATTGGTATGCGCACGCTTTTCGGTGCACAACTATGCTTGATTTGACCACGGGTTGACTAATCGTCATCGAAATTGACCGGGACGACTTCCGTTGACTTCGTATTGACCACACGAGTCTAACGCCACTGACTGGGGTTGAATCGGAGTCCGTTTGACGAAAGTCCGAAATTTGCGCGTCGCAGCGCGCTAAAATGGTCGAAATGTGTAAAATTGTCGTTAGACCTCGGATCGTGACGCGACGAGATCTGATGCGCTCATATTGACTATATGAGGTCATAGGAACTGACAGAACTCGATTCGGAGTTCTCTAGCTCGATCTCCAAAATCTCGCTCTCGTTGTGTTTTACGAGGAACAGTCACATCCACTATATGACCTCAGGGTCCAACTGAACGAGTTCCGATGCGCTCGTATTGACTATACGAGGCCACAGGAACTGACAGAACTCAATTCGGAGTTCTCTAGCTCTATTTCCCGCTTAGGGTTATTTCCCACCGGGTCATGGGTAGGGTTCGGGCCACTTTTATTGGGCCCACTAAGGCTCTGGTGGCCCAATAAAAGGAGGGATGTTACAATCCAATAAAAATAAAAAGATTTTCGTCCCCGAAAATTTGCTTGAAGTAGGGGGGAAAAGTAACATACCTGGGGAAAGAGCTCTGAGTGCTTTTCTCGGAGGAGTGCTTCAGGTTCCCATGTGAACTCTTCTCGTCCACAGTTTGACCATAGCACCTTAACCATCGGAATGATTTTGTTCCGTAGTGTCTTCACCTTGTAATCTACTACTCTGACGGGTTCGAGCCGGACGGATCTATCTGACAGTAGTTGCGCCGGAGGGGTAGGAAGGTACTGCTCTGGTTGCCGGAGGACTCGTCTCAAGGAAGAGACATGAAACACATTATGAAGATTCCCCAACTCTAGGGGTAAGGCTAAACGATAGGCGACGGGGCCAACGCGCTCTATCACCGGATAGGGGCCCAAGAAGCGGGGATCTAACTTTTTCTGCTTCCTCAACCGGGAGACACCATGCATGGGTTTTATTTTCAGAAACACCATTTCCCCCACGCTGAACTCCACCGGTCGGTGTCGCGCATCATAGTACTTAGCCTGCCGGCTCTGCGCTTCCCGCATTCGTTCCTGAATCAGCCGTATCGCTGTCGTAGTGTCATCGATGTAAGCCACTCCCAAGGCTTCCGGGTCCTCTTCCTGAGCCCAAGTCAACGGTGTTCGGCAACGCCTTCCATACAATGCCTCGTACGGAGCCATCTTAATACTAGCCTGGTAGCTGTTATTGTACGAAAATTCGACTAACGGCAACAGCTGCTCCCACGGCTCATTGTGCTCTACTATGCACAGTCGAAGAAGATCCTCCATCGTCCGGTTCGTCCTCTCCGTCTGTCCGTCTGTCTGCGGGTGGAAGGCAGTGCTGAAGGCCAACTTGGTTCCCAAATATGCCTGCACCCGCCTCCATTCCTTAGATGTGAAACGACCGTCACGATCAGACACGATGGACTTTGGTACTCCGTGAAATCGTACCACTTGTTCTAGGAACATCCTGGCCAGGATATCTACTCCGTCACCCTGTCGGTTTGGAATGAACCGCGCTACCTTGGTGAGTCGATCTACGACCACCCATATTGAGTCATTCCCAGCACGGGATCGAGGTAGGCCGTGGACGAAGTCCATGGAGATGTCTTCGAACTTCCATTCTGGTATCGGCAGGGGCTGCAATAGGCCTCCTGGACTGCGGCATTCAGCTTTGACCTTCTGACAGGTCTGGCACCGGGCCACAAAGTCGGTGACATCTCTCTTTATTCCGGGCCAGTAAATGGTCCTACGCAAGTCCACGTACATCTTAACTACGCCAGGGTGAATCGAGTACCTCGATTGATGGGCCTCTTGCAGAATTTCCCCACGAATCCCTCCAGTAGCGGGAATAAATATGCGATGCTTGAATTGTAGAATCCCATCATGCAAGTTATAATCCTCCTGTGCCCCTCCTTGCAGAGATCGGATGATCGACATTACCTCTGGGTCGATCCTCTGGGCTTCTCGTATCCGGTCCTGGATATCGCATTGGATCTCCATCCAATACAGCTGAGAATAGTACTCTTCCGGATCTCTTCGAGCAACCAGGGTAATCTCCAAGTCTATCAAAGACTGGAAAAGTTCCTTAGGGATCTGCTCCATCCAACTCCCGACTATCGCAGGCTGGCGGCTCAAGGCGTCAGCGACTCTATTAGCCTTCCCGGGGTGATATTGGAGAGTGAAGTCGTAATCGCATAAGAATTCCAACCATCGGCGCTGCCGGAGATTCAGCTCTTTCTGCGTGAAAATATACTTGAGGCTCTTGTGGTCGGAGAAGATCTCACATTTTACTCCGTACAGATAATGCCTCCAGATTTTAAGGGCGAAGACGACGGCGCCCAACTCTAAATCGTGTGCTGCGTAGTTTAATTCATGCGGCTTTAATTGCCGCGAAGCGTAGGCCACTACCTTACCATGCTGCATTAGGACTGCTCCCAATCCTTTCAGGGAGGCATCAGTGTAGATTTGAAATCCCTCGGTCCCTGAAGGAATCGTTAGGATTGGCGCGGAAGTCAGACGCTTCTTCAGTTCGATGAACGCAGCCTCGCACTCCGGCGTCCATCGAAATACGGCGTCCTTCTTGGTAAGAGCAGTCAGGGGTAGGGCAATCTTGGAAAAACCCTCGACAAACTTCCTGTAGTATCCGGCAAGGCCGAGGAAACTCCGGATATCCGCAGCCGTCCTGAGTGGCGGCCAATTTTGTACTGCCTGGATCTTGGCTTGGTCCACTGCCACTCCTTCCTTGTTTATCGTGTGGCCCAAGAATCCAACTTCTTCTAGCCAAAATTCGCACTTACTGAATTTGGCGAAGAGAGAGTGCTCCCGGAGCTTTAATAGAACCATCTGCAGGTGCCGGGTATGGTCCGTCTTGGTCTTCGAGTAGATTAGGATATCGTCTATAAAGACGATGACAAAGTGATCCAAGAAGGGTTCGAAGACTCTATTCATCAGGGCCATGAAGGCGGAGGGAGCGTTGGTGAGCCCGAAGGGCATCACTAGGAACTCGTAAAGACCGTATCGGGAGCTGAAGGCAGTCTTAGGAATATCTTCCTCTCGGATCCGAAGCTGATAATAGCCGGACCTCAGGTCCATTTTGGAGAATATCGAAGCACCTTGTAACTGATCGAACAGTTCGTCGATCCTAGGAAGGGGATACGTGTTGCGTACAGTAAGCTTATTTAGCTCCCTATAGTCGATGCACAGTCGCAGAGTCCCGTCCTTCTTCTTGACGAAAAGTACCGGGGCTCCCCAGGGCGAGGAACTTGGGCGGACGAATCCAGCATCTATTAGTTCTTGTAGCTGGATCTTTAGTTCAGTCAGCTCCCTTGGGGCCATCCGGTAGGGGGCTCGCGATACTGGTCGTGCTCCGGACACGAGCTCGATCTGGAAGTCGACCTCTCGCTGAGGTGGCAATCCCGGGAGGGACTCAGGGAAGATATCTGGAAAGTCTCGAACTACTGGGACCTTGGCGAGCGCCTGAGTCTTATCTTCCATCTCGAAATAAATAAAGAATACTTCATCCTTCTGACGGACTGACTTCACCATCTGTGTAGAAGTCAAAATAATACGAGAGACAGATGGCACACCTGTCAACGCGACGCTCTGGCCATTTGGATTCTGTAGCCGGACTTCTCGCGTGGAACAGTTTATCTGGGCTTGGTGCTCAGCCAGCCAGTCCATTCCCAGAATTATGTCAAACCCAGTTATAGCTAGGATGGTTGCGTAGACTTCAAACTCTACCTCTCCCAGCGTAGCCTGGAACGAACACTTTTCGGTGGATGTCATATCCGACCCGTCTGGTAAACAGATTCGTATAGACAGTCCGGTTGAGCGAATAACATTTCCCTTTGTTGCGATGAAATCGTGGGAGACGAAAGAATGAGTCGCTCCTGTGTCAAAAAGGGTTTTGGCAGGGTGACCTTCTACCAATAAGATTCCTGACGTCATAGGAAAACATATAGATATATATCATCCAACTAATATATATATATATATATGAAATATACAACAATAGTGGAAGATCTGATATCTTCTATCGCCTAAGATATATACCTATGACTACGTCAGGGGCTGGTCCATGCTGCAGGTCCAGTGCATAGGCCTCCTGGGGAGCTGCTCGTCCCTGCTGGCCTCTCCTGCCAGCTCGGCCTCTACGGCCTCTTTGACCCTGTCCCCGTGCCGGCTGTCCACCCTGGACTGCTCCTAGTCCTGGTCTCCCTATCGCTTGAGGGCAGAAGGCCCTCATATGTCCCGGCTGCTGACACAAGAAGCAGTTCCCTGCGAAGGGAACATCTCGTCGGGCCACTAGTGGGGGCTGTGGAGCTGGAGCTGGTCTACTGTCTTGCTGTACAGCTGGGGGTGCTGGGGGTGCTGGTGGGCGCCTATAAGGCAGCCTACGACGTCGCTGTCTGCTCTCTCTATCCTGTCTATGGGGAGCGACTCCAACGTCTCGCCTCTGGTCTCGAGGAAGCTCTACTTGACCTCTGCGCCGCTGAGCCACCATCTGCTGGTCTAACTCTAGAGCTGCCTGCATGGGTGGCTATGGTGTGGAAGGTGGCCTGAGAGAGCATAATCAAGGCCTGCCTCAGGTCGTCTCGTAGTCCTCGGTAGAACCGAGAAGCCCTATCCCTGTCGGAGGCAGCCAGGTTCCCGGCGAAGCGTGCCAGGTGTATGAACTCTCTCTCATACTCTGCCACAGTGCGGTTGCCCTGTCGAATGAGCAGGAACCTCTCTTGCAGCGCGACTCGGTCTGCATCTGTGATGAAAAATTCTAGCAGAGCCACAAAGAACTCCCCCCAAAGGATCGTGCTCATCGGCCGACCTCGGAAGGTAGAGTGACTAGACGCTCTCCACCAATCCCTCGCATATCCCTCCAAGAGGGTCACCACCAAAGAGACTGCTGCCACAGCTGGGCACATCATCCCTACCAACAACTCCTCCACTCGCTCCACCCACTCCTCTACCTGAATGGCCGTCTCTGTACCCCTGAAAGGGGGAGGCCTCAGTCCTCGAAAAGTCGTCAGCAGATCTGTGGGTGCGGTCATCTCCCGCGGTGGCTGTGCCAGGGCATCTCGGAAAGTCGCTAGTATAGCCGTCAGTGTCTGCCCTATATCTGACTCGGCAAACGGTACGGCTGCGGGAGCAACCGGGTCTGGTGGTGGGGTGGCTGGAACGTATCCTCTGGACGAGGATCCCCCGTTACTGTACTCCGGTATCTGGAGAAGTAACATGAAAGAGTGTCAGTATTTTGCAAAAGTAAGGGAATTTGCAAAAGCGACAACCCAAGCGGAAAACAATGGTGTATGGGCGTACTAACGCACAGTCTAGAATCCCTAAGCCTCTACACTAGGGTCCACCAGGCTTCCACTGCAAGGTTCGTCCCGAACCGAGAACGAAGCGAGGGACGGAGGGATCCTGAGACTGCTCCACAAGGACGAATCGTGATCGCTCTGATACATTTGTAGTACCCCCCCCCCCCCCCCCAACCTTTTGCCCGGGTCGGGCCGGAGGGGTACTACTGGCCCAAGACGTCCACCCAGGGCTCATAGGGGAAACAATCCACCATATTCAAGCACTAGATGACCGCCTTGAGTGGTTCGAATCATAACATTCACAACCCATCAGAATATAGCGGAAGCATTAACAGGAAACCACTACTTATTATATATAACATTTCATATTAATACAGAGGTTCTAAGGCCGAAGCCTAAGCATTTATAAAAGCCCGTGGGCTATACATGTACTACATAAGTCTCTCACACACTCTCTCTTCTAAACTGCTCGGCGGTACTCACGTCTCTAAACACCGGAGACGGCGGGGGTGCATCAGCTCGAGTAGACCTAGCTGCTGGCGTAATCTCCTGCGGCAGCGGGTCACTACGGTGCTCCACCTCCTGTGAATGGTTAATCAAATAACCGTTAGTCACAGAGCTAAGTGGAAACAAATCCCCTCCCCGGATCCACATCCTGGGGACGAGCACGCACCCACCCAACAAAAGTAAATAGCCGAAGCAAGAGAGGGTTAGCATAACATTTCATATATGAACAGCTAGGAGCAATTATAAAAGAGTGCAGTATAACCGGGAAAAGCAGCAATAACATAAAACGGTTATAACAAGGCTCTACTAGCTCATCAGCACAACAGATTTTCATATCTTGAATTCTATCGCAGGCATTCACAGCCGCGCACATACCGCAGGCATTCATAGCCGCGCACACACCGCAGGCATTCATAGCCGCGCACACAAATCGCAGGCATTCATAGCCGCGCACACAAACCCTATGTCGACATAGTTTGGACCGCTTCTGTTCCAGCAGGGTAGCGAGCCCCGTGGGCCTCACCGATGTGGCCGTCGGTGACAGTGGCCAGTCCTGCCACTTCTGGGGGTGATCGTACCGCACAACCCCAGGCCCTCACGTACAACCTTGTGTACTCTTGGATGTGAGCGACATCCGGCGAAACATTTTGGCCGACCAGCGGAGGAAAACCCGACGGGGAATATAACGGCCGGTCACCCGTGGTACTCATCTCCCTGTCGCCTTGAGTCGTCAACCTTGCCGCACCGGTACGAACGGTCTGCGGAAGGGACTGACCCGCCACCATTTCACCGCAAGCAATTTACAATCAATCAAACAATTGCAAACAATATAACATCGGGTCTACGACGGCCTGCCTTACTAGGCTTACACTTCGGGCATCGGCACTTTGCTCTACTTTCGACAAGGAGCGTGGGAGCGCTTTATTTGGGGCTAGACTTGGAGGACTACCTCAACTCCGGTTATCCCCAACTAAGGCTCAACATAAACAACAACTGCTCGTCAGAGCAGGACCCGGGAATATAAAAGTAAATTGCGATAAGATCAAGTGCGGTGGTTATGCTGCTTATTTAAAGTGCTGAAATGAAATATGACCAGTACGAGACTGGATAAGCTTGACCAGTACGCAACTGGAGTAGTACTAAATAGAAAGTACTGAAATAAGCCTGACCAGTACGCAACTGGAGTAGTACTGAAATGAAAGTACTGAAATAAGCTTGACCAGTACGAAACTGGAGTAGTACTGAAATGAAAGTAATGAAATAATCTTGACCAGTACGAGACTGGAGTAGTACTGAATTGAAAGTACTGAACTGAAAAGAATAAAGGAACTGGACCAGTGTAAAACTGGAATAATCATAAAGAAAATGGTTAGTAGTCCAATCACTCCATACAGGAGGCTTCAGTTCCATCTCCGTTCTCAGGAGAGATTCAGTTCCATCTACATCCAGGAGAGATTCAGTTCCATCTCCATCCCGGAGAGATTCAGTTTCATCTCCATCCAGGAGGCACATTCAGTTCCATCTCCATCCAGGAGAGATTCAGTTTCATCTCAGTTTTTAAAGGCTTCCTTGGGTTACACCTTTATTAAGATCCGATTATGAGTTGGTTGCGCCTTATTAACCACGGCTTAATCAGGTTGGGGCTTATCAGGAGTTATACTTTTATTATTCGTCAAGAATAATTCATAACTCACCACTCGTGCTCTCATCTTCCGAGCGTGCCCAAATCGCCCGAGAGTCAGGGCGCTCGACAATTTTCATGAAATCTCGAAACACCCGGAGCTTGGTTACTTGCCTCGGCCACTCTCGTCGATATGAAACTTATTCAAATTATAGAGGATAGTCGCGCGCTCCAATTTTTTATTTTCGAAGAAAACGAGCGTAATAAATTCCGAGCGCAACCCTAGGCTTCCATAATTTGGGAAAAAATATCAAAACTTATCCCCATGAGCTCAAATTTTGATACAACCCTTAAATGGGTATAAAATGAGCATAGAAAAATTTTCATAATTTTTCAAAGAGTTTTGGCCCTTTAATTTGGCCAAATAATTTTTATTTGGGCTTTTAAAAATACCAAATCAACACCAAAAAATCTCAAACTTTTTGTGGAGGAAGCCCTTAGCAAGGGAAACATTTTTCATGTTCAACACTCTTTTCCTAGGAGCCTATTTTAGTCTCTTAAAAAAAAACAAACCCTATTATTATAATATTATAATATTATAATAATATAATTTATAAAATAAAACCACTGTTCATTATCCCTTCCCCCCGCTGCAACATATCCCGCACCCCTTACGGGGCTTCTCCGCCGCCGGCCGGCCACCGGCCGGCCGTGGCTCCACCATCGGCCAACCCGCCGGTGGTGGGCGCTCCCTCCGGCGGTGGTCCGGCGGCCTGCCGCCGCCGGCCGCCGCCGGAGTATTTTTTTTTTCTTAATTTTGAACGGGAGGGGAGGGGGTGACGGCGGCGGCGCTCCGGCCGCCGGGAGCGCCATGCAAGACGTCCAAAATGGAGAAGGAGGAGGGAGAAAGCTTCCACCTGAGTTTGGTGGGCTCGGGAGGGGCCGGCTTGGTCGGACATGGCTCAAGGTGGTGGAGGAGGGGAGGAGGAACTCCGGCTTGGCTTTTTCCGGCCACCTGAGCTCCGGCAGAGGGGGGAGAAGGGGGAGGGGAATGCTCTGAGAGCTGTGAGGGAAAGAGAGGGGGTTGGGGTCCTTTTATAGGATTGGGGAGGGAGAGTTCCCTCCCTTTGGGTGGTGTGGGACTAATCCCTCCTTAGGGAGGGATTAATCCCCACCCTCCAGCTGTCTAATGACAGCTGGATGTCTCCCATTTTCCCCCATGTGGGGAAAATGGATGAGGCCCCTTTGTGGGCTTGGGCCTTTAGGTGGGAAAGAGAGAGAGAGGGAGAGAAAAGAAGTGGGTGGGCCTCCACTTGTAGTGGTATGGGGGCTTGCTGGTTGGGTCCCATGGAGAGTGAGGGGGGGCATGGGCCATCCTCTTTTGGAGAGGAGGTGAGCCCCTCATTTGGAGAAAAATCCAAAAAGTGGATTTTTAGGAGGGTTTGACCAAGTCAACCCTAGGGTGGGTCCCCATTGCTGGTCAAAGTCAAAGTGGGTCCAAGTCGTCGAGGTCGGGTCAAAGTTCGGGTGTCGTGTCATAATTGGTGTGCGCACGCTTTTCGGTGCACAACTATGCTTGATTTGACCACGGGTTGACTAATCGTCATCGAAATTGACCGGGACGACTTCCGTTGACTTCGTATTGACCACACGAGTCTAACGCCACTGACTGGGGTTGAATCGGAGTCCGTTTGACGAAAGTCCGAAATTTGCGCGTCGCAGCGCGCTAAAATGGTCGAAATGTGTAAAATTGTCGTTAGACCTCGGATCGTGACGCGACGAGATCTGATGCGCTCATATTGACTATATGAGGTCATAGGAACTGACAGAACTCGATTCGGAGTTCTCTAGCTCGATCTCCAAAATCTCGCTCTCGTTGTGTTTTACGAGGAACAGTCACATCCACTATATGACCTCAGGGTCCAACTGAACGAGTTCCGATGCGCTCGTATTGACTATACGAGGCCACAGGAACTGACAGAACTCAATTCGGAGTTCTCTAGCTCTATTTCCCGCTTAGGGTTATTTCCCACCGGGTCATGGGTAGGGTTCGGGCCACTTTTATTGGGCCCACTAAGGCTCTGGTGGCCCAATAAAAGGCGGGATGTTACACTTACCCCCACAGGCGAGCCTACGGACCTGCCAGCTAGATGAGAGGCTGCGCAGCGGGTCTACCTGGGGCCGAGCCGAGCTCGGGGTGCCGATGAAGATCTCAAACCAAAACCTATCCCCCACAGGCGAGCCTACGGACCTGCCAGCTAGATGAGAGCCTGCGCATCGGGTCTACCTGGGGCCGAGCCGAGCTCGGGGTGCCGATGACGATCTCAAACCAAAACCTATCCCCCACAGGCGAGCCTACGGACCTGCCAGCTAGATGAGAGCCTGCGCAGCGGGTCTACCTGGGGCCGAGCCGAGCTCGGGGTGCCGATGAAGATCTCAAACCAAAACCTATCCCCCACAGGCGAGCCTACGGACCTGCCAGCTAGATGAGAGGCTGCGCAGCGGGTCTACCTGGGGCCGAGCCGAGCTCGGGGTGCCGATGACGATCTCAAACCAAAACCTATCCCCCACAGGCGAGCCTACGGGCCTGCCAGCTAGATGAGAGCCTGCGCAGCGGGTCTACCTGGGGCCGAGCCGAGCTCGGCGTCCCTTACCCCCACAGGCGAGCCTACGGACCTGCCAGCTAGTAGGAGCCATGCAGCGGGTCTACCTGGGGCCGAGCCGCGCTCGGGGTAGTGCAGAACCAAGAACCAGGACCTCTCCCCCACATGCGAGCCTACGCACCTGCCAGCTAGTAGGAGCCAGGCAGCGGGTCTACCTGGGGCCGAGCCGCGCTCGGGGTACCTCTACCCGGTCAATCTCTACCCACTACGGGGCACATCTACCCGCTACATCCACGCTCCTAAGAACGAGGGTCGATCATATAATATTCTCCCTAAGGCACGTTTTGATCTCCAGGGCCGAACATCCTAGCGACAAGAGGGGAATGGGAGGGGACTTCTTTCATCATATGACCCTGGTCGTCACTTGGTTCCTCTTCCATAGCCATGACGTTCGCCTGAGTTTTTCTGTACTGGTCACTCTCCACGCTCACCGCACCATAACTGTTGAAGCCAAAAATGACCTCTGTGGAGTTTGGGGTCCCAAAAGAGGGGTGACCGCGCACCTACTACCCTCAAGCGAACGATCTAGGCACAAGATTAGGAACACAAGGGACAGACCCAAGGTCTCAGCGTGTAGGACCCACCGCATACCCGGAAGACTAGCAAACTCTTCCCCTCCCAAGCCAAAGGCTGAGCTAAGACACCTTCGAAGGGCACTCTTGACCGACCGGAACATCTAAGGAGGATCTCAAGACCAACTCTCTCCTATCCAGATGTGTCTCCTTGGGTCTACACAAAATGCTCCTCACCCGCCCTACTGATGGCGCGAGCTCGCCGAGCAATTCCACGACACGCTGCCCAAACTGGGCCACGAACAGCGTAACTCTGCTGTCCTAAAAGGCTGTCAACAGGCCATGAGGGGCCTCCCGGCAACTATACCTCGGGGCCCCTACGGGGCGAGCGGTTCTCGAGAACACCGCCCGCCTGATACGAAGAAGAAAGCTACACATCCTCAGAGCATCACAGATATTAAAAGAATATTACAGGAATATGAATTCCATACTTCGGCACGCAGACCGACAATATAAACAAAAAAGGCCTTCGAGGGCCGGCACAAGCTTGGGCTTAAGCCCGCTACTCCCGGCCTGGTACTGCAACACATGTACGCCAACGTCTCGACAAGCGGCGGTCAGCTAAACGCCAGTTGGTTAACATAAGCTGGCCGAACACATTGCACATACCCCTTTTTTGGGGCTATGGTGCGCATTCCCTGCAAATGGAAAATATACAACATCCTCGGAGTCTTCTCTGGGATCCCCGGAACATCACCAATCCGGCTCACATGTCCGGATGAGCTTCACACAGCATGCCTAAACCCGTACTCACGCTTCCGGGTGCTAACACAGTTAATTGCGGGGACGTACACGTCGACCCGTCGGAGAGCTCCCTTGCCCCACCCGTTGGTGGAGAGGGGCTTCCATGCAAATATGGAAACTGAGGGCTTCACCTGCCCAAGTAGAAATTTCGTTACCCTTGACGCGTGTTTGGCGGGGCCGCAACCGCGCTCATTTCCCGAGGCTCCACGTCTAGCATCCGTAGTGGTTGTCCGTGCACGGATCTGACCTCCGCGGGAGAGTTGAAAGCTCCGAATGATTTTTCCCTTCCATGACCGAGCCTCTCCATGGCCGATCGTACTCCAAGTAACACTGAGGAAGTCGATCCCGGCCTCCACAACTTTAGGCGGCGTCGGAGAAGTTGATCCCGACTGGCCTAGCCCCAAGCGGCGCCGGGAGAGGAGCTCCCGGCCGACCTAGTTACAGGCGGCGGCGAGGAAGGAGAACTGAGAGAGCCGAGCTCGGGCTGCCCCTAGTGGCCGGCGATGAGAGAGGGGGAGAAGAGCTCGGCCTTGCCTTGCTTAGGCGGCGCCGGAGGAGAGATCGGGAGGCGGGAGCTCGGATCGTGCTTGCCGGCGCAGAGCAGGTCGGGGGAGAGGGTGGCGAGGTGCGGCTCGGGCTGCTGCTTGCCTGCGGCGGGAGAGAGAGAGGAGGTGGCGCTGGCTGCCTCCTGGCCGAGCCCTAGCCGGGGAGATGAAAAAACCCCCGATGCCCTTTTTTCTTTCTCCTGTCTGTACCCGCAGCCCCCTTCTTTCTTCTTCCCATTTTTAATTTCTTTTTTCCCTGTGATGTCCCTCTGCCGAGCCCAACCCCCACCTTCTTTTTGACTCTTTCCTCTCCCTTTTCTTTTTTTTATTCATCCCCTAATCAATACCTCATGTACCCGCAGACCCCCCTTGCCTCTTTCCCCTCATCAAATCCAAAACCTCATGTGTATATAATCTGATATATATAATGTATATATATATTAGATATTAATATATATATATATATATATATATATATATATATATATATATATATATATATATATAAGATTTTATGTCTATGCAAATAAAACTTCTGCACGCACGTACGAGGACCCGCACGAGTTCGAACGGGGCTGCACCAAAATGCCGCTCATAGCACGTCCCGAGCGCGCCACTTGTGGAGGGTCCCGCTCGGCCGGATATGAGGTTGTACAGTGGTCACCGCCCTAGTGGATAGAATCACCACCCTAGCTCGTAGATAGCACTATGCAGTTTGCCTAGTCCGCAAGGACAAAGCCGGACACCAGCCAAACCGCCAGGCGCCAAGGCAGGAAGCTAGTCCGCTATCCGGCGGACACCGCACCAGTCCGCACGCTGCACATCATGCGAACACAGCAACGACCCACACACTGCATCAATCCGCACGCTACACGCGGACACAGCACCGGCCCGCACAGCCCGCACAGCCCGCGAACACCACACCAGCTCGTCACATAAGTCCACGACCAACAGACACAAATCGCCCGATCAACCAGCGGACTTTGCGGACTCTGCGAATACCCTGGACTTGTCACAGATTGTGACCAAGTCCAGCAACCAACCAAAACCTGGCGCGAGCTCGGCGGACAAGAAGCCAGACCGCCAGCTCCCAAAACAGTCCGCCAACCACGAACGCGGTTTTCACCAACCGCTCCAGAGATCAAGGACACAGGCAAATACCGATCTCGCGATCTCCATACGCAGTCCCCAACAAACGGACTTCACGAACACAAAAGGAGACCGCAACATTCCTGCGGATATACCGCCTATCCGCCCGGTTACTTCAAAGAACAGCCAACTGCAGAACCACATGCCGAACTGACTGAACACCGCCATCAGGTCGCAATAAACAGGCCGCACCATCAGTCTGCCCAGGCCGCACCATCAGTCTGCCCAGGCCTCACCACCAGTCTGCTCAGGCCACACCATCAGTCTGCCCAGGCCGCGCGGTCTGCCCAATCAACCCTCACTTTCACTTCACAATTTTCAACATTTCCAGCTATGCAAAGAAATCCCAAAATATAATCAACATCATGTACTTTGTTGTAAATCTGATGTAGTGCGGTGAAATACTCAAAGGATGAATTGATCTAGAATTCATGTCAAACGACATATATAGATCAGTATAATCAATTCAGATAATACATGTTTATAAATGGATCTGACAACGCCACCTCTATTTGAACTAGAATCTTTGTCTAATTCAAAAGATCACCCTGGATGCATGGAAGGACAACACAATTTATGTATTTAGTTGATGAACTAAACCAGGGAATAGTGAACCTAGATCCTTCTCTTCTTCGAGAGGTTGAAGTCGGTAGGCCGGCCTCTTGCTGAACAAGGAATCAGATCCCCACTTCTCCAAAAGAAAACCGAGTCCGATCTTTTCACAGAACCTCGGAGTGAAGATCTCCAAACCCTAAACCCTATATCCTTCAGAAGCAAAAAAGAAGAGCATCGGAAATAATAAATCAATCTCCAAACCCTAAGGGAGATGGTCTCGGTGGCAGATTTGGAAGCCAAGTCTGTGCTATCCCTCCGGCAACTAGTCCGGCAACTAGGAGAGGAAGACGAAGCTTCCAGCGGTTACCAAAAAGGGAGAGAGAAAAAAACCGAGATTTCACACCTTATTCATTCATTAGGACAATTGGATTGTATGAGCAAACTGATAGGAGTGACAAAAATGAAGTCAATAATCCTCATTACTCTTAAAATTAAAGCAACCAATTAAATTTAATCCTATAACCTAATTAGGATTTAAATCATCATGTCTATTCATATGTGAAGGGTAAGACCGAGTTCGCGACTGAAGTTATGAGACGACCCACCTATCACAGGCTTACACCGTTTGCGCGACTGAATTAACTCGCACTTGTAGGAGCTCAAATAAACTCTAATTTACGCTTACGACTCTATCGAAAAGTTTCGATGAATTGAGTTCACCAAATAGAAAATTTCTAACATGTACTCTTCCCAGAGCATTAATATATAATGAAAAAGGAAGGACGTAGATATACAGAGAGAGGTCCTAGGTTGGGAGAGAGATGTTAGGGCAAGGTAAAGTTGCCCTAACGAAGCCCTAGCTACCCGACCCAGGGAACGTCACTGACCTAGCGGGAGAAGTTATCCTGCAAAATGTGTCATGCTTAGTGGGACATGCTTGGAGGAAGTGCCTCTGAAATACTATTGAACCTGAGCAATGTGGAGAGGCGAGAGAAATGTCTGAAATCATACAGGCTTCCTTGAATGATTTGAATGGCGATGCTTCGAAATTTTGAGTAAAGGAGAACGATGATGCCTTAAATATGAGAAATATGAATGAGGAATCCTGGGAGGCATTTGAAATTAAACGAGGGATTTGATGTAGATCGATGAATAAGGCTTCGTTTGGTTCGACATTGCGCCGCCTCTGTTTGGAGCAAACGCCGCCCGGACGGCGGGTAAATAAACGGGCGCCGGCGGCGTTTGCTCCGTTTGCACCCACCGGATAGAGAAAATGCTGTCAAATTAGAGCTTTTCCAACCCCGACTCCCCCCCTCCGGCTCGACCCATCCGTTTGGACCCGCCGACTCCTCCCGCCACCTCTCAAACGAAACCTAAGATGGGCCTAGCGTTTCTCAAACATGAATTGTTGCGGGTCAGTCGGTTTTTTTCCGTTCCGGAGAATCAAATCGTCCTAGCTTGGAATTGGATCGGGCATGTAAACAGTCAATGAAAAACAACAGCAAATGACAAAAGACTTTTTTTACGCGAAAAACCCAGAAATGGTGAAAAATCACGTGATCAGATCTGTGTCGGACCAAAATCGGCTATTTCATTGGAGTTTACAAAAGTTGAGATAATTCATCGGAGGGTGAGAAGTCACCTCTCTGTTACAAGTACAAATTATGAAAAAAGTGGAAAAAGGGAACTATATCCTTGGAGCCTGTATGAGAGCGCTCCTGTGGGGAAAATCGCCAAGTCCTTGGAGGCTCGATGAAATCCGAGTCGGAGCCTTGATGAGAGCGCTCATGCGCAGAAGAATGTCGTGCTTTGGAAGTCTTGTCATGTCTCCGCACTAGAGATGAAACTGAGCGAATTCCGAGCAGAGAAAAGATCTAAATTTCACGTTCTCGCCGGAAAACTCTCTCTACCCTCAGGAGTTGTTTGTCTTCAAATGAAGTTCTCGAGATCTTTTTATAGGTTTCTGGAATGATATGCTGAAATTTGTGCGTAGTGAAATTTGTGCTTGCGGACGTGTGACGGGTCTGCGTGTGCGCGAGGCATGAGTGGCTCTTGCGCGGACAAGCGCGCGGTGCTCGTGCATGGGCTTGATTGGTCCCGCCCTTCTTTCGGACCCTTCACGTGGGCGAGTGCGGCTTGATAGGCACGGTTTGTTCGAGAAGGCTCCACTTTTAACTTAGAAAATTCAGTGGAATAACTTTCATAACTGTAAAATGAACAATACTTTTATATTAAATTTTCAGATTTTTTTTGTCTGATTATAATTTATTTTTCAAATAATTGATGAAAAGGATATATCAAGAACAACTGGACGCTTCCCGCTTCGACTATCGAGATGGAATGGAATTACAGCCGACAGATCCCGACAATTTAATGCGGGCCGTCCAAAGCAAGGGACAGACAGTCAAACCCCATAAAGCTGCCTTGTCATCATCTATTTTCATTTCTAATATTAAATATAGATATTATCTTATTAATTTATTATTATTTATAGAGTAACTACTACCAATCCTACTGTGCAAATTATTATTTCATCTGTACACTAGAATTGCCAATTATTAAAAAAAGTAGTCAATATCCGACTAGATAGATGTTCATAAAATTAACGTTAGAATTGCCGTGAGTTTGAATGAATTTTGATTTATCTTTTATATAATATTTATGTGTGGTGCGTGCATGACGGTGGTTCACATCATGGAATTAGTGGGGTTATCTTTGATCTAGCCCATGACTCTCACTTAATTAGTAGGATATGTGTGAATTTCGGCTATTCACCGCTCAAAATTTTTATAAATTAACAATGCCCACATTAAATATAAATAAAAAAAATCAAGCTCATTTTATAAAAATCTCTCATGTGAGAGTACTTCAGAGTTCAGAATATCAATTTATAAAAAGATCCCATACTGTAAATTTACTCCAAGGGGTATTCTTGTCCATGAATACTATGAAATATACATTTATAGGGGAGATTTTGTAATTTTAAAAGTCTGAGGGGGTAATCTGTAATTATGTTAACTTTCATTAAAATAGTGGAAATTATTCCTTTAAAATATTTGCAATATTCAGATAAAGGTATAGGTGAAGCCTTTGGGAAAGACCGTGTGATAGGCCGTGGCAAAGCCCAGTGGGCTTTGTGAAATCTATGTATTTTTTGGTCAAATGTTGCGGCATGCATATGGGCCATATCGGAATTTTATATGTAATAATAAATAAATAAAATAATATATAAGTCAATAAACATAAAGTGCCAAATAAATGTATTTGCCAGCCAGCGTTGAACGTGGGAAGCCAAATGTGACTTCTGTAGTTCTGATTGACCAGCGGTCCACTGTCGCCCAGCGTGACTCCAGTTTCAACTTTCAAGTGGGCCTAACTTTATACCAAATCTTTAATAATTCATTATTATATGTTCATAATTATTGTTAGGATAATAGGATTAAATAATATAACATGTGATATATTGGTAGCACCACTTTGTTTGGGGGTTTCACCGAATTTGAATGTCTTCGAAGGACTTCTGAAACCGACACCATTTATTTTTGTGGAGATCGTTTATGCTTGTCGAGTATATCATTTTTGGTCGCCAAAGATATCATTTCTACTCGCCCGGTGACACAAAATGACGTCTCAGGAGAGCAGACATTAAATCATGGGCGAGCAAAATTGATATCTCGGACGATGAAAAATGATCTCTCCGTTGGTTGAAATGAAATCCGGAGCAAGCTTGCGTTATCTCTCGGAAATGATCTGTTGGGTGTTGCCCTCCATCTAGGTGTTGGATTGAGAATTGACTCCTAGCATGGGTGCGGGGAAACTTCCGGGTACGGCTCAATGCAAGGGAATCGGGTTGGCTCTGAGCATGAGCACAGAGAAGTTTTGAGCACGGTTTACTGCAAGAGAACCAAGTTCTGAGGAACTCAAGGGTACGGTTTATTGCAAGAGAGTCGTGTTGGCTTCGGGCATGAGTACTTGAGAGTTTCAGACACGGCTTAGTGCAATGGAGCCATGCGAACAGTTTGACTGGTCTTGCTAAATAATGTAAAGGATTTGGTAGCGCTTTCCTAACACTCCGGGATTTTGGGAGAGTTGGTAGGCATCACTCCCTAACATGACCTCTCTGCATGCAAATTGAAAATGATATCCGAGCGAACAGATATGATCTCCCA
Organism: Platanthera guangdongensis; assembly: GCA_039583875.1. Classification (NCBI taxonomy): domain Eukaryota; kingdom Viridiplantae; phylum Streptophyta; class Magnoliopsida; order Asparagales; family Orchidaceae; genus Platanthera; species Platanthera guangdongensis. The sequence continues at coordinate 284,381,404 of CM077153.1, forward strand.
GAAATGATATCCCAAGCGAGCATAAATGATTTGTTAGTGTACTTTATCATGATCTCCCTGGGAGCAAAAATGATATCCCAGACGAGTAGAAATAATATTCCGAACAAGCGAAAATCATCTTCTTAAAAATTTGATGTCACATCAAAAATATTGAGAAGATTGACAGTGAAATTGCAGAAAAGCTTGATTTCATTCATAGTATGAGTTGGTATTTATACATCATTTACAACATTAATAGCCAAGGAATGGTGAGTCCTAAGTGTGCGTGCAAATAAGGCCTGTCAGGTCCAGGCCGGGTCCAGACTCCCTGGTCCTGGGCTTTTTTGTTGCCGGATAAAGGCTAGGTTCCGACACAAACCGAGCCCAGGCCAGATCCAAACCTTTGCAAAATAAAGAGGTATGTTGAGCCCACAAAACTAGGCCCAAGCAGACCCCAATACGAATGAGCTGCCATTTAAAAAGGGCGTTTATATTGGCAGCCCAGCTTTTGATATTGGCAGCTCAGAAAATAAGGAAAAACATACATAATATGACCGCTAATAGCAGCCCAAAATGCAGAACACACGACTTTTAAAAATAGGTCTACTATATGACATTTTTAGAAAAAGTGTTCAACATGAAAGTTGTAGATCTCGTCGAGATCTACAACTTTTATGTTGAACACTTTTTCTAAAAATGTCATATAGTCGGCCTATTTTCAAAAGGCGCGGAACCCGGGCGGAAATAACATATTTCCGCCCGGGTTCCGCGCCTTTTGAAAATAGGCCGACTATATGACATTTTTAGAAAAAGTGTTCAACATAAAAGTTGTAGATCTCGACGAGATCTACAACTTTCATGTTGAACACTTTTTCTAAAAATGTCTATTTAAAAATTTATTGTTTGGGCTGCCAATATCCATCGGGTTGCCAATAGCCATATTTTAGACTGCCATTATAATTGGGCTACCAATATCGATATGCGGGCTGCCAATATAAACGCCCTTTAAAAATGGCAGCTAGCCATTTAAAATGGCAGGTAGCCATTATAAATTGTTGCTAGCCATTTAAAATTGCTGGGGCGTGCAAAGCCTCAGCTATTAAAATGGCAATTTAAAATGTAAGGCAAACAATTTGATATTAAATTGGTGGGGCGTGCCAAAAAATTAATTGCTGGCCAAAAAATTAAAACAGGCCTAAGGCCTGGCAGGGTCTAGGCCTGGCCCGGTTAGGGTATCAGGCCGGGCTCTGCTCAAATAAGAGGGTCTGGTGAGCCAATTTAGGCCTGATTTGGGCCTGGCCCGGGCCTAATCAAACCCGGCCCTATTCGGGTTCAGACTCAGGCTGGGCTAAATTTGCACCTCTCTCCCATGGGTCATTTGTCAAGTAGTGATAATAAATAAATACCGAGAAATAAATGTTGGACTATTGGAAGTTGGAATGACATGTGAAAGAATGCATGAAATTAATAGAAAAAGAGAATTGATATTAGCAGTCCTGAAATGGCTATTCGCAGTCCACTTCTAGTCGCAGTCCATAGATTATAATCGTAGTCCAAAATAAAACTCGCAGTCCAACCAAAGTTCTTAGGTAGAATTAAAAGTAAATAAAAGTCCAACTACATAAAAAGAACGGTCGGGACAACCACGCTTAACCAACTCCTCTTTTCTTATAGCTTCCAACCAAAGTTCTTAGGTAGAATTAAAAGTAAATAAAAGTCCAACTACATAAAAAGAACGGTCGGGACAACCACGCTTAACCAACTCCTCCTCTTTTCTTATCGCTTCCAAAGCAAAAAGTGATATAGATCCAAGTAGTTCAGTGTCTCGACGTGGTACAATGCTTAAATGAGCAAAAGTGTTGATTTAGATCACTCGTTGCTACTAACCAAATTTGACTTTTCAATGGAAAGCAGTACAGGAAATTTAGAACCTAATCTAGCAGCAAGAACAAGAAGGGTGGGGTGAAGCATTGCTGAAATTAGTAGCAGCAAATTGAACCCATTCTTTTGCTGAAATTTGAGAGAGAAATGGAAAGCTAAATAATGACAATGTTTTCTTACCTATCGGAGGACTCCGTTCGGGGAAGAAGAGGACGGAGGGGCGACGACGTCCAAGTGGAAACGCGAAGACGACGGCGTCCGGGGCGAACAGGGGCCGACGAGGTTGGGAACGCTAAGGAGGCGCGTCCGGGGCGAACAGGGGCCGGCGACGATGGGATCGCGAAGGAGGCGCGTCCGGGGCGAACAGGGGCCGGCGACGATGGGATCGCGAAGGAGACGCCGTTCGGGGTGGGAAACAGTAAACCCTGGGGTGCGAGCTAAATAACATAGGGTTTCATAAAGGAGGACTTTTCATTCCATTCAGGACTGCGAATATCCATTTCAGGACTGCTAATATCAATTCTCTAGAAAAAACTTTGGACTATTTAGAAGCAGTATCTTTAGGAGATGATGTTTTATCATGCCCCGCACGAATTGTTCTTGGAAGAACATGAAGCTTAGGCCGATGTACGAAAATCAGCTGCTTGGCAAGCCGTTTTGTGAGAGAGTCTGCCAATTGGTCGGCAACGTGAACATAAGATATGTGAATGAGTTTTTTAGCCACCTGATCACGAACAAAGTGAAAGCTGATAACAATGTTAATAATAGTCCCACACCGCCAATCCGCTCTGATCTGATCTGTTTATATGGCAAGGCAACCCTCACCTGTTGAGCCGGTTTAATTTTCAGGTTGAGTTAGGCCAAACCTAACATGGTATTAGAGCCAGGTTCCATCCAGTTTCTGTCAGGTTCTGTCCGGTCCGCCCATGAGCTCTGTATCCCGGTTCCGTCCGGTCAATCCATGCTATGGGCGAGGGGGGATGTTAATAATAGTCCCACACCGCCAATCCGCTCTGGTCTGATCTGTTTATATGGCAAGGCAACCCTCACCTGTTGAGCCGGTTTTTCAGGTTGAGTTAGGCCAAACCTAACATGGTATTAGAGCCAGGTTCCATCCAGTTTCTGTCCGGTTCTGTCCGGTCCGCTCATGAGCTCTGTATCCCGGTTCCGTCCGGTCAATCAATGCTATGGGCGAGGGGGGATGTTAATAATAGTCCCACACCGCCAATCCGCTCTGGTCTGATCTGTTTATATGGCAAGGCAACCCTCACCTGTTGAGCCGATTTTTCAGGTTGAGTTAGGCCAAACCTAACAAACAATATGTTTCATTCGTGACTGAAACAAGGGATTGGAACATACTTAGGTTGCGCCGACGTTATCACAATAAACAATAGGAGGTCAAGCTGGTGGAGTTACGAGCTCACATAAAAGATTATTGAGCCAATTGGTCTCAGCGGTTGCAACCACAATGATCCGATATTCAGCTTTAGTAGAAGAGCAGACAATGGTGGACCATTTTTTTGAACTCCAACTAATTGGATGAGAGCCAAGGAATGCCACGAAGTATGGGCGAGTTGGTGGCAGAGAAGAAAAGGCCAAAAGTGGAGGTCCAGTTAAGGTAGTGAAGACCGCGTTTTACAGTGGACAGATGATTGGTTGTCTGGGCATGCAAGAATTGATGTAGTTTGTTAACAGTGAAAGTAATGTTTGGCCTCGTAAGAGATAGGTACTGAAGAGAGCCAAGTGTCCGTCAATACTCGGTGGGAACAAGCGAAGGAGAGTAGTCAAAAAGTTTGAGGGTATCAATGACCGACATAGGTGTAGAGACGGGTTGGCACGGACTATATTTCTTTTGAGGTAGAGCTCAGTAATGTATTGTTCTTGAGAGAAATGGAAACTAGCAAAGGTCCTAGTGACATTAATTCTAAAGAAGAGACGAAGGTTCCCAAGGTCTTTGAGAGAAAAGTGAGTAGAGACCCAAAAAATTACCTTCTCAATGAGTTGAGGATTGTTCCATCTGATAATAATTTCATCAATATAGGCGAGAGTGTTATGTCGCTCGAAGCATCCGGATGGGGATCAAAGTGGAATCCCCTACCTGTTGCCCCTAGGCGGGTATAAATAGGCAAAACCCTTAAGAGTTACTACGGGTATGGGTTAACCGTGTACCCTAACTAACCCGTTAAGCCTCCGAACCCGTTATTAGTCCAAATATACACTAACAATCTCCTCCTATATTTGTGACAAATAACGTGTACGTTTCGGAGTGCAGAAAGTGGAGAATATCAAAAAATAAATTTCCGACTTTACACATTTCCATAAGAGTTAGCACAGTTTTTAAAGAAAACACAAACATGAGTCTCAAAACAATAACATAATATATATCCAGCAAATAAAAGTGCTACTTAATAATAAAAAGTCTGGAAAACAAAAATGACTATAGATAAACGTGTAACAATTCTACTCGGAGAGTAGATCATCATCATCTATGTCAAAATCCACTTTCTCTCCTCCATCTTCACCAGTGTCTGCAAGGAATTTCATGAGTCAGACTCTATGAATTCATAAACATATGCAGTGACGTATCAAGGTAAATTAGCTCTACCTAAATGAGCTTAGCACTTTAGCAGTAGTGAAGTAACGCTGTCAGCATCTCTATCCAGTCTATCTAGGACCAGTCAAGTTTTGATTTTAATAAATCAAACGTTGTCATCTTGCGCATTAGTGACCACTATGTACCTCATCATATAATTTGGCACACCGTCATTTGCAACATTATCAAATGTGGAATAATGTGCTATGATCACTAAAGTTAGATTAACACATACAACGACTTTCTATTCCCAGTTGAATAATTCTCAAATCAGCTTACAACGGGAAAGATGTTAAGTCATCAGGTGTGGAATGACTAGCATCTAACCATCTTAGGCTTTCATCAAGAAATTATTTGGGGTTTTCAGTCTGTTATTAGATGCTTGAATGTTGCGACTATATGTTCTTACTATAAAAACATAAACATAGGAGAAAGTTTCATATTTATATGAACTTTAATCTCATCTCCCCTGATGTTTTAATGGTGAGAACTCTATTTAAGCCCTTTGTTAAGGCGTCTGCAACATTATCTTTTGACCTCACATCAACGAGATTCACAATCCCTTGACTCGTAAGGGAGGTCAACCAGGCTTGTTTCATCCTGAGTTGCCTTCTTTTGCTATTGAACAAAGTATTCGTAGCAATCGTTTTAGTAGCCTGATTGTCGCAGTAAACTGCAACAGAACTCAACTTCAGGCTCGATAGTGGAATGTCCATCACCAAATCTCTTATCCACTCTGCTTCTTCTCCTGCTGAAGCTAGATCGTAGAGTTCGGATTCCATAGAAGACAATGCAATACAGGATTGTCTCTTGGACTTCCAGGCTACAGCTGCTCCTCCTAGTGTGAATATAAATCCACTAGTGGACTTGCTGTCGTTTAATTCTGAGCACCATGATGCATCAGAATATCCTTCCAACACTGGAGGATGATCATGATAACATAAAACATACTTTTGGGTGTGCTTTAGGTATCGCATCAGCCTATCGAGGGCATCCTAATGGTCTTGGCTAGGATTACTAGTGAATCTGCTTAACATGCCGACCGTAAAGGCTATGTCAGGTCTTGTGCAGACCATAGCGTACATGAGACTACCAATCAGTTTAGCATAATCTAACTGTCTAACCGCAGCTCCATCATTGGGCTTCAAGCGATTATTGTAATCGTAAGGTGTCTCCACTGCTCTACGTTCACTGTATCCCCACGTGTCCAACAAGGACTTTATGTAGTGGCGTTGACTTAGGAAAATGCCATTTTTCTCAAAGCTCACTTGCATGCCTAGTATAGTCTCAGCTACACCTAGGTCTTTAATGCTAAACGTCCGCATTAGTTCTGACTTAACGTCATCCACCACGGATTGATCAGAACCAAGAATAAGCATATCATCAACATACAAGCATATTATAGCGACGTTGTTCGATCTATGACGTATGTAAAGACATTAGTCCGAGAGACTCGACAGGAATCCCATGTTCCTTACACTATAGTCAAACTTCTCATGTCATAATTTTGGTGCTTGTTTAAGTCCGTATAGCGATTTGATCAACTTACAGACCTTACTTTCGTGACCGTGAACTATGAAACCTTCAGGTTGGCTCATGTATATCTCTTCGGTCAGATCTCTGTTCAAAAACGCAGTCTTAACATCCATTTGATGAACAATAAAGTTCTTAATAGACGCAATAGCAAGGAGTATCCTAATGGTTGCTAAGTGACACACTGGTGAATATACATCAAAGTAATCCACCCCACTAACTTGTGTGAAACCTTTAGCCACCAGGCGTGCTTTATACTTAGCTACGCTACCATCAGGGTTGAGCTTCTTTTTCAGAACCCACTTACACCATATAGTCTTAGCCCCTTTTGGCTTATCAACCAACGTCCAGGTGTTGTTCTGAAGCAAAGAGTTCATCTCTTCATCAATGGCCTCTTTCCAGAGTAGGGAATCTCTTGATCTCACCGCGTCCTTATAGGTGGATGGATCAGCCTCAACGTGGTATGTGACAAAATCACTACCGAAGGTTCTGGGAATTCGCTCTCTCATCGAAGTCCTTCTAGACTGTAGGACATTATTGTCTACCGGGACTGAATAGGAGGTGCTCGGTACTGATTCAGGTTCTTCCTCAGTAATAGTTGCTTGCATACCTGAAATGGTCAGGTTCTTATCCTTAAGGAACTTATCCTCAAAGAACACAGCATCCCTAGATTCAATAACTATATTATTAGACATGTCTAAGAATCTATCTGCAGCACTATCTTCAACACAACCTAAGTAGACACACGTGTTGGTCCTAGGTCCAAGTTTAGACCGTCTAGGGTCAGAGACCCTGACATAGGCTATGCAGCCCCAAGTCTTAAGTTTAGTCAACGTCGGGGGTCTCTTAAACCAAAGCTCATAGGGTGTGACGTCTAGCTTAGCATGAGGGACTTTGTTCAGAATGTTGTTTGCAGTTAAAACTGCTTCTCCCCAATAGGCAGTAGGCATGCCAGCAGTGAGCAACATAGAGTTCAACATCTCTGTTAATGTTCTATTTTTCCGCTCGGCTATACCATTCGATTGGGGTGAGTAAGGAGCAGTGGTTTCTGCTATGATCCCTTGAGAGGCAAGGAAACCCCGGAACTCACTGGACATGTATTCTCCTCCTCTATCACTTCTAAACCTCTTAATTCTCATGTCTAGTTGGTTCTCTACCCTGGTTTTGAAAAGACAAAACTTTTCAAATGCTTCATCTTTAGTTTTAAGAAGATAGATGTGACAGAACCTAGAGCAGTCATCTATAAACGTGATCATATACTTCCTTCCTCCTCTGGTGACAAAACTTTTAAAGTCACATATGTCGGAATGTATAAGCTCTAGAGGTGTTGTGCTTCTAGTAACCGCACTAAAAGGTTTCCTAGTTATCTTAGTCTGAGCACACACGTCACATTTTTTAGGCTGTGACTTAGTGTCTAATGTGATCTGGTGAGTTCTAGCTATTTGGAACAATTTCCTATAGTTCACGTGTCCTAGTCTCTCATGTAGAGTCTTAGGGCTAACTAAGTTTGTTTGAACTTGTTGAACTACTTCGTTTGTTAGACTTAGTCGGTACATCCTATTTTGGACGTATGCATATCCAAAATAGTGAGAGTTAACTGACAGTGTTACTCTACCGCTACAAAAATAAATGACATACCAGCATCACATAATAGACTAATAGACACTAAGTTAGCAGCTAGTGAAGGAATAAATTTGACATGCTTTAAAATTAAAGATTTACCTGAGGACAGCAGTAAGGTTGCGTTCCCCACCTTCAGCACGTCAGCTGTGTCGCCATTGGCCACAGTCACAGACTCTTTCATAGTAGTAAGACCTGTCATAAAAGCAGAATTGTTGCAAACGTGGCACGTCGCCCCCGAATCCAAGTATCACTCCGTGCCGGCCTTAGCGTTTCCGACCATTGCAACAAAGTCGAAAGGCTCAGCTTGGCTAACCATATTGGCTTGGTTGTCATCCTGTGGTGCTTTGGTTCTTTCCCTTTTAGGGAGCCTGCAATCAGATGCGCTGTGTCCCCACTTGTTGCAGTTAAAACACTTGCTCTTGAATTTTTTATTGCGTTTGTTAGGGCCTGCAACTTGGGAGCTACCATGGGAGGGTCTGGTCCTCTTAGGGTTCGACACGCGTTTAGAACTAAGAAGCATGTTAGCTACAGCCTTCTGCTTGCTAACAGTTTCTAAAACGTGTCGAATCCTATTTTCATCATCAATGCGAATAAATCGCTTGAGGTCATTAAGACCGACCTGCATCTTCTTGCGGTACATTTCAGTTTTAAAGTTGTACCACGTAGAGGGCAGTTTAAAAATAATCGTGTCAGCAACAAAGCTGTCTGGCAGAGAAATGTTCTCACTATGTAAAGAATCTACTATAGCTTCAAAATCCGATACCTGAGGGAGAATCGTCTTCTCCTCGTCGAACATGAAGGATGCTTCGAACATGAAGGATGCTTCGAGAATGTTATGTCGCTCGAAGCATCCGGATGGGGATCAAAGTGGAATCCCCTACTCGTTGCCCCTAGGCGGGTATAAATAGGCAAAACCCTTAGGAGTTACTACGGGTATGGGTTAACCGTGTACCCTAACTAACCCGTTAAGCCTCCGAACCTGTTATTACTCCAAATATACACTAACAGAGAGCATATAGAGCAAGTGATGGTTGACGATGAAAAATGAGTGATTAGTCACATCTTGAGTTGGTGAAGCCGAGGCCCAAAAGATAGGAGTAAAGTTCGGTATATCAGGCTCCAAGGGTGTTTGTTGAATCAGACTGCGGGAAGAAGAACAATAGCCTAAGCCAGGCCAACACTAGCCGCCAGACTGGCTACGACCTTTGTGGTCTGTGCGGTCTGCCCAATAAGACCGCTCACTTTCACTTCAACAATTTCAACAAAAAGAGACAGTGAGGCTCATTCTCAACAATAAATTCTTTGTCAAAAAAATCACTTCAACACCTAATTAATTACTGCAGCCAAGAACAGAAACTATAATTGAATAATACTGGATGCAGAAACATACATATAAACACTTGATAATCAACAAAAAAACTACATATCAGAATCTATGTTAATGCACCAGACACTAGCATATCGCCTTTTTATATAACTTCCCACAGCTGGGAATAAAAAAGTCATGTAAAATTCTCCAGTTCAACACACAAGTCGCTTCTAATTTTCCAAATTACTCAATACTAAGATTAATTACTAACTTTATGTTGGCATTAATTTTGATGTGATTCACATTTGTAGTTTATTAATGGTTGTGTGAATCATGTTTTTATATTTTAAGTTGGCTCTTGTGACTCACATGTGTGAAGACTAAGAGTAACCAATTTTATCTTTGTTACCTATGCATGAAGTTGGCTATATATATAATCTAAACATTTGTAAGCAACTTAAGGAGAAATAATATTCAACAAACTCTTTTTTCCTCCCTTTGTGCTTCTCTCCTAACACTCCATTGTCTTCCACTGCAACATTCTTAGGAAGAAAAATTGGAAATGCAAGCAATCACTTCATTGTTCATCAAGTTTCATCTTTTTTTAGTTAGTAGTTCTTCGATCATCTAGATAGAGATGGAGCTAAGGAACAAAAAAAATTAGCCCATTGTTTTTAGTAGCTCTTCTATCATCTTTGTTTGTAAACCTTAATGTTAGGATTGTGACACCTCATGCATGGACTCGGACCGTCCGGATCGCCCCACGTCCGCGATCCATGGTCATCTCTTATTAAGGGAATGACAATTAAATGAGATGGCTGATTTTTTGGAAGAGATTAGGGGTTATTCCTATCCAAGCCTATCGTTTAATTGGAAATCCATTCAGTTTTGACAAGGGCCATTAAGGGCCGGCTGGCCTCCTTCCTCATCTGGCCGGTGCCATCAATGGAAACCATTGATGACCCTCTTCTTCCTAGTTAGGAGAGGGGGTATTCTCTTATATATATGTTTGGGAGGGGGGCTGCTACAATGAAGAGTACAATCAAGCAAGAAACCGAGAGAGTGGATCCAGGCTCGGCCACCAGTAAGGAGCTTTCCGAGAGTGTGAGGAGCAAGGTTCTGTAGGAGTTTCTCTTTCCGGCGGCAGCAGCAACGAACTGACCTCGTCGGTGCAGGAGGATCAGAGGCGGCGGCAGCGGGTTGCAGCGGCGATCTCCAGGCGACATCGAGAGGTGTTCAGGCGGCGGCGGCGGCGACAACTCCAGTTCAGACCAGGCGCGGCGGCGGCGACGGCAGCAGGCGTGCTGCGGCGGAGGCGGCGCATCGGGCTCAACTCAGGCGGAAGCGGCTTTGTCCAGCGGCGGCAGGCAGCTCCAGGAGGCGGCGGCAGCGGTTCTTTTGTCTTTCCTTTGTTGTTCGACCATATTTGTTTGGTCTCTGGTTGTATCTGTGTAACTTCATCAGTGGTTTAGTGGATCTTTCTGGCGCGCTCTCCCCGTGGAGTAGGAGTCTCAACTCCGAACCACATATATATTTTGTCGCCTGTGGTTTTGCTTGGTTTTGGATTTAATTTTGTTTTATTACTGCTCAGCTAGCTTCCGTTGCTAGATCCGCGGCGAACCACCGTAGTCGCGGATCCGGTCCCAATTTCACAACAATTGGTATCAGAGCGAGGTTCGACCCTTCGGACCCCGGTGAGCAATAATGACAACGAAATTTGAAGTCCTCAAGTATGGCGGCAAAGTTGACTTTGGTCTGTGGCAGAAACAGGCCAAAGCGGTTCTCGCCCAGCAAGGTCTTCATAAGGCTCTCCTCGGAAAGGAGAAGTCCGGGAAGAAGGACGACGAGTGGGATGAGCTAGATCTGAAGGCCATCAGCACAATCCAGTTGTGCTTGGCCGATGAGGTTATGTATAATGTAGTCGGTGCTGAGACTACAGCGGATCTGTGGAAGAAGTTGGAGGAGCTTTATATGTCAAAATCCCTCACGAATAAGCTGTACGTAAAGAAACAACTTTACAACTTGAGGATGTCGGACAACACTTCGCTTCTTGATCACTGATAACTTCCCAAAAAGAAGTTATCTAGTACGTCATTTTGATTTAATAACTATCGTATTGAGAAACAAATGGATTAAATAAAGAAAAATATGAGTAAATTCATACTTATTTTATTTGTGATTAATATGTCTAATTTTCCATTATTTTCTTGCTAGAAATGCTGAAGAAATCGATTCGGAGAAGCAAAACTGGAATTATTTTTGGACTGCGCAGGTTGTTGCAACAACCTGAAAAATTTGTTGCAACAACTGCTGGACGGATTTCGAATTTTAAATTCGAATTTTGCGCCAAAATGAAAACTGAAAAGAGGCAACTTTTGGTAAAGGGCTGTACGTTTTTAAGAGTATAATCTCATACCATATGGGGGATTAAAATTATCATTAAGGAGGAGATCTTGGGGCCATCATCTTGGAGATTACTTGGAGAAGAAGAACTAGGGCAACCTGGATCTTGGAGAAGGAGTGTTTGGGGCCGACTTGGAGAGCAATTTCCTGCACTATCTTGAATCCTTTCATCATGTGCTGTAAGATCTGTCTTATTTTGTGTGTTGCTTCTCTTGCTATGAACTAAATTCTCCAAGCCTTGTGTAAGGAGAGTACTATGTGTGTTTTTATGGTGTATGTTTCTTCCTTGTTGAGATTTGTTGGATGATTTGTTATCTTGTGAACTTTTGAATCTACTTATGAGATTTTTGGCTTTGATCTTCATCTTGTGTTGTGTTGCGAGAATCGAGAGATGAGTGACATAATATATGCTTGAAGGTCAATTCATTGCACCGCAAGAATCGAGAGACGAGTGGTGTAAAACGTTTAACCAAAGATCTCCACTTTTGCGTTGTACTTCGAGATTCGAGAGAGGAGAAGTGCAATCGCTCATTAGTTCACCGTAGTTTAGAGGAGTGGAGGAGACTCCCTCCTTTTGCTAGCAATTCGATTTTTATGATAATCAATATTCTTCATTCATCCTAAGTTAGAGATAACTAGGAGAATTTAGGACGTTGGGATTTCCGAGATTCGAGAGAGGAGGATTTCTTCTATAAAAATCGTTGCATGATAATTCCTTCAACACTTTTAACTAATACTATTTCTCTACACCATCTAGACGCACATAGGAAATCCGAAATGCAAGGCTAATTTCTCCAATCGATAAAAGAATTTCTAAGGATCTCCGTAGTTAAGTTAGATTAAATCTTTATTAAAATTTTTCATTACTTCCAAAATTATTTTACTCATCTTGTTTGGATTTAAAGAACGGTGTAGCTAGTACTTGCAAGCATTAGGTTAATCACTTCTCCGAGGGAACGATCTCACTCACACTTTATTACTTGTTACGGCACGTGCACTTGCGTTATTATATACATCTATTTCGGGCGTATCAAGTTTTTGGCGCCGTTGCCGGGGAGGTGTTAGTAATCTATTGTTTATTTTCTTGCAATATTAGTAAACCCTAGTATTTGGAGGTCAAACTTTTATCTTGTTGAATTTTTAAGTTGTTTGTAGTTGTTCTTTTATTGTTATTTTATACTCTGTTAGTGCATGTCCAGATATCGATCCATTGAGTTATTGCTATTAAATTTAGAGATTGAAAGGACGTGTAGGAGAAATCGTAAGACTTTTCGTTTAGAACAAACCCAATTTTCAACCATGAATCCATACGATAACCATCAGGAAGGTCAGGATTTAGGAGGTCAGGTAGAACATAATGGACACCCTGTTGAGCAAAGGAGAACGTGTCGTGATTACAACATGCCTCTACAGGGAGGGTTGCAATTTAGTATAGCTAGGCCTGCAATAGAGGCCAATAATTTTAAAATTGACTCTGTGGTCATGCAACTCGTTCAAAATAGTAAATTTGGTGGCTTTAATCATGAAGACCCTAACTCTCATTTGAGAACGTTCATAGAAATCTGTGATACGTTCAAGATTAATGGAGTTTCAGAAGAAGCCATTAAATTACGTCTGTTTCCTTTCTCGCTAGAGGGGAGGGCTAAGGATTGGCTAAATTCTTTACCCAATGGATCTATTACCACTTGGGCATTTTTGATGGAAAAATTTTTAGCCAAATACTTTCCCCCATCTAAAACGGCTAAGTTGAAGCAAGACATATCAACATTTATGCAAGGAAATAGCGAGACCCTTTATGACGCATGGGAACGTTTTAAAGAGCTACTGTGTAAGTGTCCCCACCATGGCTTAGCTATCCACCAACAAGTTTGGACGTTCTATAATGGTCTCCAAACGGCTACCATGATTCAGGTTGATGGAGCCGCGGGAGGGTCACTTATGAATAAATACCCAGAAGATGCCTATGCAATATTAGAGGATTTATCCTCTAATAATTACCAACTTGTTGATCGGCAAGGGTCTTCTTCTTCTACTGCTGGATTATACCAAGTGGACCAATTAACTTCGTTTGCGGCTGAAATGACATCCCAATTTAATTCAATAAATAAAAGGTTAGACGCTTTGATGTTAAACCAAGGTCAATTTCACCCACAGGTTAATAGTATTGTTACTCCTCCTTCCACCGCTAGTCCAACTCTAACCATTGAACAACTTTTAGGACATAATGAAAACGCTAACTATATAGGAGGGCAGTACAAACAAGGTCATAACACCTACTCGAATAATTATAATCCGGAGTGGAGAAACCACCCCAATTTATCATGGAAGAATAATTCAGGGTCTACTCCTTCGCACTTATTCAACAACAATTCTAGTCACCCTCACCAATATCACAATCCTAATCAAACGAGACCTTCGCGGAAATTATCCGATGAAGTCATCTTAGAGTCCATGAAGAATAATGAAGCCCGTTTTTCTAGTCTAGAAGGATCCATGCGCTTAATTGAAACACAATTGGGGCAAATTGCATCCGCACTAAATACTAGACCTCTAGGAACATTACCAACCGATACAACGCCTAACCCAAAAGGTGACAACCAACACTGTAAGGCGATTACTTTGCGGAGTGGAAAAGAATTGGTGAGCAGTTATAATAATAATCCAGTGGCAACTGATAATGTGCAAAATGAAGTAAAGAGTGATAAAATTCATGAACCTACTAAGAGCGTGGAGGAAGAGTTAGAAGACGTGGGAGAGAATAAAGAAGAGAAGAACGTAGAGGTGCCCGCAAGGGATAAAAAAATAATTACCTATCCCCCACCACCATTTCCTCAAAGACTTAGGAAGAGTAAACTAGATCACCAATTCCAGAAATTCATAGAAATATTTAAGAAACTTCAAATTAATATCCCATTTGCTGAAGCCTTAGAGCAAATGCCCAGTTACGTAAAATTTATGAAAGATATTTTAAATAAAAAGAGAAAATTTGGCACGAATGAAACTGTGGCGCTAACCCATAAATGTAGTGCAATCCTGCAAAAGAAACTTCCACCCAAACTGAAAGATCCGGGAAGTTTCACGATTCCATGCTCTATCGGATACCAATTTGAAGGAAAAGCTTTGTGTGATCTTGGAGCAAGTATAAATTTGATGCCACTTTCAATCTACCGGAAGCTGGGCATGGGGGACATTTCTAAAACTTCATTAACATTACAGCTAGCCGATAAATCACTCACTTTTCCTAAGGGTATAGTGGAGGATGTTCTTGTCAAAGTTGACAAGTTCATCTTTCCTGCAGACTTTGTAGTTTTGGATATGGAAGAGGATAAGGAGATCCCTCTAATTGTAGGCAGACCCTTTTTAGCAACCGGAAAAACTTTAATAGATGTCCACAAAGGGGAGTTGACTATGAGAGTCAACGATGAACAAATAACTTTTAACGTTCTTAAGGCCATGAAATTCCCTAGTGAGAAGGAAGATGAGATGGAGGTGGTGAACAATATTTCACTCTATGACTATGAGCAAAATAATGAGTGGAATGATTCGAGTATAGAAGAGGAGATAGGAATTTTGATGGACGAGGTAGAAGTTGAGGAAGTGCAATCTGATGAGGTTAGTCATGAAGAAGTAGAATCTACTGAAGGAGAAGGTGAAGAGTGCTTTCAAGTGTGTGAGAATCGCTTGGTGTCATTTCATAGGGCGGAACCCCTAGATATGACTGAACGGTCTTTAGCGGACAAACCTTCTACGGTTTGCCCGCCCATCTTAGAGTTAAAACCGCTTCCCGAGCATTTGTCATATGCATATCTAGGAGAAAATGATACACTTCCGGTAATAGTGAATGCTAGACTACTACCAGAGCAGCATGACAGACTATTGGTCGTTTTGAAAAGATATCAGTTAGCCATAGGGTGGACAATAGCCGATATCCGAGGCATTAGTCCTTCCTTGTGTATGCACAAGATACTTTTGGAGGAATCTTGTAAAGGGTCCATCGAGCCTCAGCGTCGTCTTAGCCCTCCTATGAAGGAGGTGGTAAGAAAAGAGATCATTAAGTGGTTGGATGCAGGAATCATTTACCATATATCTGATAGTTCATGGGTGTCACCCATCCACTGTGTACCTAAGAAAGGAGGGACGACCGTAGTTATGAATGACAAGAACGAATTAGTCCCCACAAGAACAATCACGGGATGGCGTATCTGTATCGACTACCGTAGATTAAATAAAGCGACTAGGAAGGATCACTACCCGTTACCATTCATAGACCAGATTCTAGATAGATTGGCCGGAAATGAGTTTTACTGTTTTCTAGATGGATATTCCGGCTACAATCAGATAACGGTTGATCCAGACGATCAGGAAAAGACAGCGTTCACGTGTCCCTTTGGTATATTCGCATTTAGGAGGATGCCATTCGGGCTATGCAATGCGCCGGCCACGTTCCAACGTTGCATAATTGCAATAATGGCAGATCTTATAGAACAAGACATGGATCCTATTGACTATGGCATAGAGGTCTTCATGGATGATTTTTCCATCTTTGGAAAAACATTCAATGCTTGCTTGTTGTGTTTGGAGAGAGTGCTTGCTCGTTGTGTGGAGACCAACCTAGTGCTCAATTGGGAAAATGCCATTTTATGGTACAAGAAGGCATCGTCCTTGGACACCGTGTATCTAGAGACGGGCTGGAAGTGGATAGGGCAAAGGTTGAGGTGATTGAAAAATTACCTCCTCCCAAAAATGTAAAAGCATTAAGAAGTTTCTTAGGCCATGCTGGATTCTACCGAAGGTTCGTTAAAGACTTTGCCAAAATCTCCAAGCCTTTAAGTGAGTTATTAGGTAATGAAGTGAAATTTGACTTTAATGATGAATGTTTGGATGCATTCATTCAATTAAAGACACGGCTGATTACGGCACCGATTATAGTGGCTCCCGATTGGGAAAAACCCTTTGTATTGATGTGTGATGCAAGCGACTACGCCGTTGGGGCTGTTTTGGGGCAAATGCGGGAGAAGGTCTTTCAAACTATAGCATACGCTAGTAAGACTCTAATAGAGGCACAAATAAATTATACCACAACCGAAAAGGAACTACTAGCTATTGTGTTTGCCTTTGAGAAGTTTCGGTCTTATCTTCTTTGCACCAAAGTGATAGCATTCACCGACCACGCAGCTATTCGCTATCTTATGGAAAAGAAGAATGCTAAGCCACGATTGATTCGATGGGTGTTGCTACTGCAGGAGTTTGATTTAGAAATTAAGGATCGGAAGGGGGTAGATAATCCGGTGGCGGATCATCTTTCTAGGATTGAGTGTTCTAATCCACTATTGCGATCAGAGATTAACGAAAGATTCCCTGATGAGTGGGTGTTGGCCATGACCGAACAATGCATACCTTGGTATGCAGACTACGTGAATTATATTGTTAGTAGAGTCCTCCCACCTGACTTATCATGTCAACAAAAGAAGAGGTTTTTGCATCAGGTACGCTCGTATTTATGGGATGAGCCATTTTTGTTCAGAATTGGAGCAGATGGGGTTGTTAGACGTTGCGTCCCGGAGGAGGAAATGCGAGCCGTGTTGGACAAATGTCACAACTCACCTTATGGAGGCCACTTTAAGGGGGATAGAACGGCGATGAAGGTCTTAGGAGCGGGGTTCTATTGACCGACTCTATTCCGAGATGCTAAAGGATTTGTGAGTCAATGTGACCGGTGCCAAAGAAACGAAAATATTAAGAAAAATGAGTCTATGCCGTTGAACACAATTTTAGAAGTGGAACTTTTTGATGTTTGGGGATTAGACTTTATGAGACCTTTCGTGAACTCGAACGGTAACATGTTTATTCTTCTTGTCGTAGACTACGTTTCTAAATGGGTCGAAGCCATAGCCACCGCTAAGAATGATGCCAAGGTGGTTTTACACTTTTTAAAGAATTATATATTCAATCGTTTTGGCACCCCTAGGGCTATCATTAGTGATGGAGGGAGTCACTTCTGTAACAATTCATTTGCTACGTTGTTAAGGAAATATGACGTCACTCACAAAGTAGCATTAGCGTATCATCCTAAAACAAATGGTCTAGCGGAAGTGTCTAACCGGGAGATAAAAACCATTCTTGCAAAGACGGTTGGCTTTAATTGTAAGGATTGGTCCCAAAAGCTTAATGATGCCTTATGGGCTTACCGGACTGCATATAAGACCCCAATTGGTCTAACCCCTTATCGGCTAGTATATGAGAAAGCTTGTCATCTACCCCTTGAATTAGAGCATCGAGCGTTTTGGGCTATTAAGAAGTTGAATTATGATTTTCAAAATGCAGGTGAAAAGCGGCTTCTACAAATCAATGAGTTAGAGAAATTAAAGATGAATGCGTATGAGAGTGCGAGAATTTATAAGGAACGGACCAAGAAATGACATGACCAACGTTTGAGCGGAAAATAATTCGAACCCGGGCAATTGGTACTACTATTCAACTCCCGTCTAAAATTTTTTCCCGGAAAACTTAAGAGTCGTTGGTCGGGACCATTTCGAGTCAAGGAAGTCCATCCATACGGCGCGGTCACCATACAAAATGAGCAGGACAATTCTGAATTTAAAGTTAGTGGAGAGCGTCTAAAAATTTATCGGAACGGTGATAGTGAACGACTGGTGTCGTTCATTCATTTAAAATGAAAAAGAAATGGAGTCGAAGACGTCCGGCCGGGACGTTTTAAACGAGGCGCTTGGTGGGAGGCAACCCATCCTATTCAATCTTAATTTAATTATATATATAGGTTTATATTATAAATAAATAAATTAATTATAAAAAAAATCGTTTGTTTCATCAAGTATAGAAAAAGAATATGTAGGATTTGAAGGCGCATAACTTCAATTAACTTGCTAAAACTCTGCCTAAAATAATAATAATAATGTGAACAAAATTTAAGAAAAGCGGGCAATGAGAAGAGTCCAAATTTCTGCTGCTGTCCGCTTATTATGCAGAAAAAAAAGTTGTTGCAACGACTTGAAAAGTCTGTTGCAACTTATCTGCTGCTGTCCGTCTATTTAAAAAAATCAAAAATTTCCGGTTCGGATGAACCGACGCAGTTTGTGAGGGTTTGGCCGGCTCAACCCAGCCTTTAACTTGCCCAACCAATAAATTTAACGCCGGCTCAGCCCCATCCCCAAATTCCCGTTATCCAACCCTAGCGCGTTCGCGAAAACCCATCTACGCCGCGCGACAACATCTCGCCGTGCGACAGCAGTCGACTCCTAATCTCGCCGCGCGACAACATCTCGCCGTGCGACAGCAGGCGAAAACCCCTCCACCCCGCGCAAGATCGGCGACGGCGACTCCATCGGTGACCTAGCTATCGGGAGAGAAGGTTTGCGGTGGGCGCGACGCCATCGAAGCCGACAGTAGGCGGTGGCTCAACATCGCCGTGTTTTTGCGATAGGCGGCACTCCACACCCAGGGTGGCTTTCCGATCGGCGACGGGCGACATCTCAGCAGACGGCTTCATTTCGCTGCAGTCGACAACAGTGACGCCGCATCCCTAGATTTCATATCGGCGCTCCAGATTTCGAATCAGCGACAATCCCTCATCCAGTGGAAATTCCTAAGTCTGGACCATGGCCTCAAGGAGAAAAGATAAGGGAAAAGGCAAAGAGGCATCTAGGAAAAATGTCCGATTTTTGACTGAGAATGCTCAACATCGTTTTGAACCTTAAGGACCATCCCCTTCATTTATGAGCGAGGTTTCAAGATGGAAGCTAGGGCTTGGAGTGTGAAATATGTCAATCAGATTAGGGCTCTCCAATGAGAATCATTTTGTCACCCTAGGACTGAAGCAATCTTACCATGTGTGTATGAAATTCTATGCTAATGCTAGAGA